>JANIJG010024274.1:35846-52120 GCA_024611175.1 Megaceryle torquata | reverse complement strand
TATAATATTTTTTAAATATAATAATTAAACCAAACCTACAAGGAGGTTATATTTTTAAAGAAATAATATTTGTCTTGCAATATAGACAAACTTTTTCCAAGGTTTTTTTGTGTTGTTTTGGTTGGGTTTTTTTCCCCTGTATTATTTAAGGAGTTATTAATAGTGTCCAGGAAATAATTTATAGCTAGATTCTGCAAACAGCATGACAGGGTCCCATAAAAGATTAGACAAGATGAAACAAGTTGTTGCAGAGGAATGACAAGGAAGTGAAACACAAACAGATCTTTTATTGAGATGTTTTCCATGTATGTCTTACCACGCAAGCACGCCTGATGACACTATGCATGTGACTCAGTATTCACTGTTTCCCTGCCAACACTTTATATACATGACAAAATATGATTAAGAACTTTGTTCATCTCTGCAACAGTTGTATTTGTTACATGATGGACGAGAGGATTAGCTGTCTTTAAAGGGATTTTTCTTTTTTTTTCTGAAAACCAGCAAATTACAAAACATGCTTCTAAAGACCCTTCAAGTGGAAACCCGAAAGCCACTAAAATAATTGTTGCCTCATCTGCTGAAAATAATCAACTCTGACAATCATAGACTGGAATCTCAGTGGGAGGGGATGTGAAGGAATCATACCTAGTCCTAGCCATGCTCAGCCTGTGTGGGGTGCAGATAACCAACCAAATGGCAGAAATATAATCAGTGTAGAAGTACACTGTATAAGTATAGTTTTCATTACCAAAAAAAACAGATTAAAAAAATCACACATTGGCAATTTAGATGGCACATAACAGAGCATCTTGTAAAAAACAACAAATAAAAAAAACCCAGAAAAGTAGAAAGGACCCAGGCACAATCATCCACCCAATTCATTGTCATGGCTCAGGTTTTGTTGTTTACAATGTTTATAGTAATGCAGAAGTCCCAGCCAGGAGCAAAACCTTATTTGCTGCAAGCTGTACAAATACATAGCAAGCTATCCCTGGAACAAAGAGCTTATCATATGTATGTGCAAGGCATCAGCAAGCTGCTGAAAAAATAGTAACAAATGATGGAGGAAGAAAATTAAAATAAGATTCTGTAGTTATAAAGTGATCCATTGTGTGCACTCTTGCTGCTTTATGAACTGGTTAAATCAACTGCTCCAGGCTGGCACAGAACTAAACAACTTCAAACATCAGAGGGCAAGGCAAGCAAGTCAAGTCCTGATAAAAACATATGCTGTAAGATCAATTCAAAACTTTTACAGTGCACATTGTTTACATCACATGATTAAAGTTATATGTACTTCTATGAGTACTTCTGATTTTTAATCAAACTAACTATATATATGTACATTCCCTTCTAAAATAAGAAAATAAATGTTCAGTGGTTATGTAGCAGCAGATTTCCTACCCTAGTTTCATCGACTCCAAGATGAACCACTTATGTTAATACACCATATAACTCTATGGTTGTGCCTAGTGGCAATATTGATTTGACCCAGAGAGGAGAAAATCCAATTGTGGAACAATGTGTTGTGCTGCTTTTATTGCCAGCAGCACCTTTGATTAATTTACCTACTTTACTGAAAATAAAAGGCCTACTGATTTATCCTCAACTTCTCTCTTCAAATCATGTGCATGTGACTTCACACGTCTGTAACAGTATTCAGACAAATTACTCTCGACTTCTATTTTTTTTCACCATAGATTTGTCCTGGGGTGGTTTATGCAGTAACAGGGAGTATGAAAAGTGCTGTGTTAAAAGCCTGTCACTTGGTATTACAAGTGTAACCAGCTAAAATGCAATCCATCTGTCCAACACACTTCCAGCTAATCTGTGGTGGTCTCTAAGGACTGTAATAATTTAGCCTAACACTCATTTAAACAAAAAACAAAACAACAACAAAAAAGAAGCACAAAAAAACCCAAACAAAACCAAACACAAACAAAAACACTACAGGCCATGCAAACAGACTTGAAGTACCTCCAAATTCTCTGAATCTCATCACCAAGCACGCTCACTCATTTTAAAAGGAAGACACTTTTCCCATACACAATGTAAGCATGTTTTATGGGGCTAATAAATCCAAGTTTTCACATCAACTCTAAAACTGAGCAAGTGCATTTCATCCTTTAACACTAAAAGCCTAATACCAAAGTACATTAGCCATGCAGAGCTCTGAGGTACAAACTCTGCTCCACTGCCCTTGTTTACTGGGGTGAAAAAATTTACAATACTAAAATACAGCTTGTCATGGAGAAACAAACACCAATGCTATAAAAGCATGTCTCAGGAGATTATGTGTAAGATGCATTTTCTACCATTTCTCTTATTGCAAGTATTTACTTTTTTTTTTATGTTTATAATGAAACAGACACAGTGAACACCTGAGAGCACATGATACTAATTCACATAAAATACAATGAATTTGTTAAATTTCTAAACTGCCAAGTAGTAGTACAAAAATAACCTAAGGCAAGTATATGATGACTTGTGGGGCTTATTTAGAAGTTCAGAGCTGGAGATCTGCATTGCAGCTTCAACACTGCAAACTGAATCCCAGACTCAAAAAAAACCCAAACAGAAACAAAACAAACAAACAAACAAACAACAACAAAGCTCCAAGATCTCCATAAAGAAGCAGTCAGCCACAACCAAATGCCTGAAAAAGCAGCAGCCAAAAGGACAGGAAGACAAAGGAGTTAGACTAGAAGATGTAGGAATACCAGTTACACATCATACCAATAGTGCTTTCCTAAAGACAAATAATGAGCAGAAGCTACATAGTATAAGTATGCACACATGTCTTGTGCATTTGTATCAGGTCATCTATTTGTAGAAACCTTGCTTGAAAGAAGGATGCATCTTGGCAAAAACTCTGCAAAATGAATTGTTGATCTGATAAGGGCACTGAGCCATGTGCAACAAGAACCATCTTGAGGTTCTCTAGTACTAATATTCAGAAGTCAAATCAAAGCCATCAAAGTTTAAGTAAGAAAACAAAACTGCAAAACTAGGAAAAAATAAAGCAGGGAGTGGACACACAGAATAGGATACTTTCAGGATCTAATGAATTCCTCGTTATGAACAATATTTTAGTAGCAAACAGAAGGCTTAAGAGATATGATCGAGTTTAATGTGAATGTATGAGTCAAATTTCATTAGTGACTAATAGAAGTAAAACAAACATCCAGGTTAGCTGTTAGTAATCTGATTCATATGCCCTGATCGAAGCGGGAACTCGCTAGTAATTTTCAATCTACCCCTCAGTCCCCGAAAGAAACAAGCTGCTTTACCCTGACACTCTTATTAATGCTGAATAACACCCTACTATCTCAGTAGCCCTCTTGTTCACCATGGGTCAACTCCCAGGAAAAGTATTTTTGTCATTAGCAAAAGGTTCCATGCCTCGCCTTCGTTACATCCAAACATCCTCAGAGTTGCTCAAATACAAGACAGTTAAATGCTTAAAAGCAAGCACAAACGTGCTCGGTCTTTCCAGGATAATACTCCCTGAATAAATAAGATTTAATTCATGTTACATTGGTTAAACCATTTTGAGAAACTTGAATGGATAGTACTGGAGACATGCAGAAAACACCACCTAGAAACTGAGGAACAGTATTCAAGCAGTGATGACCAACAGGGATTTTATGGGATAAAACATATAGGTTACTGGTTAACGTTGCTTGCTTTGAAATGTACAAAAATCTTCCAGTCTGTAATTCTGGAAAAAGGGTAATCCTAAAACAATTTTTTCTCCTAGTGAAGAAAATGGTTCTGACAGTGCTTGAGGAATACCAAAGAGAGAACTGAGCAGCTGGTCTGTCAGCACTCATCCTACTCTCTCCCCTCACACATATATAGATGTGAAGGAAAAAAAAAAACATAACCAATCATGAAAACGAAAAATCAACCTTGAACTGGTTAGTTTCCAAAAGCTTAAAGACTTTTAACTATGAGTTTCCAGAAAGCTTAAGCCTTCTTGTGTTTGGGCAGTTCATGGGCAACCTATCACTGAACAGCAAATTAAAGTTTCAGAAAGCATGGCAACAGTTAGTATGCCACTGGTTTATTATCTAACTTCAACAGAGGCCAGCAGCATAGAGAAGAGAGGTTCTGGTGGCACTTCCAGACAAACGTGCAAAAATCCATGCTGGATCTGTATAAGGGGGAAGGTTTCAGCTGGTCTGAAGGGAAGACAAAGAGGGTACAGGGACAAGCTACTCCACCCTGTAAGGATGCCTGACCAGCTCACATTTGACCAGAGACAAAGATGCTATGGGGAAAATGAGATGATTGGGTTAGTACAGGCATAAAAGGTTTTAGTGATGTCTGTAGGTTAAAACAAAACCAAATGAGCTCATATGTGCTACCCATGTGATTATGTTAGCTGCTTTCTCATCCTCTCCTGACAACCCAACCTTCTCACCACTGAGAGCTTTCTCTTGCAGGCAAACCCCTGTTACCAACCACTTACCAGGAGCACTAAAGACTCAAATACCGGCAATGTAGAGAAGGAACCCTCACAGTTCAGGCATGCCCTGTTAAACACTCCTAGAAAACTTTAAGGGGTATCATTGCAGGTTAATGTTATGAGCTTTCCAAATACTTTGAAGCAGAGTTTATATCCTACATCATTATCTCAACATATCACAGCACTATCACTATAATCTAATTTACCCAGTGTCACCAAGTTTAAGGAACAGCCAGACAGTCCCCAACCAGGAGATCTGCCACTATAGCAACAGTCTGCCATTTTTTTTTCTTAAGGTGGGTTAAAGAAGCTTAAAGTCAGACCAGATGGTCCTTCCACGCACAAGTGTACTGTGGTGTTTCTCCTTATAGCCAGCAAACCGACCCAGGCAGGTAACATCCAAGGGATTTCTAAAGCTGTCAGTGCTTCTTGCACTGTACAGGTGGAGAAGCTGCAGTAAATTTCATGCGGCTTTCCCAAAGTAACCCAAGCACCCTTGTGAAAGAAAACACTCCCAGCATTTACTGTGCCAATCACCAGTTATAAGGGGGGTAAAGGAGTGGGGGAGGGAGAGACAGAGAGAGATCACAGAAACTAGCAGCAATAAAAACTAAAGAGTAAATAAAATGGAAGAGGGCAGAGAGAAGAAGTGAGGGCCATGCCCTCAAAACAGCCTCTGTGCCTCTCATCCTTCCCTTTCTAGTTTTTCTATGCTCATTTGTTTTCAATAGCAAACCTTCCCATTTGTAGAGAAGACAGTCATTTGCAGTTGACACTTGGCTACTCACAGTTTACTGCCCATTACTTGCACCCCGTCAAAGTGGAATCAAGCATAACCCAAAGGCAATTACCCGGTTAGGCTGTCAGGAACAGCCTCCCTGGTGCTCCCAATGTGTTTCCACCAAGGAGGTGACAGGACACTCACCCCAAGAACTTTCACTGGCATCTGATCCCTTTGTAACTGCCAGACCAGAGCTACCATTACAAAAACGGATGGTGGTTCATGGATGCTTAGCCCTCAGCAGTCAACCCAAGGCAAACAGGTCCAAGAGGGTTCAGGAGCAGCACCAGTACATCCTCAGCCCCAGTACACTGGGGCTCAAGTCCCATCCTGTGCCATCCCCATCTCAGTCAAGTTCACTTGCTGCGCCTGCATCACATAATAACAGAAATACTATGCTCTAGAAGAAATTAATACATACATATGTATCTATATACATATGTACACACACAGCTTTGTGTGTGTGTTTCTGTTACTTCTCCCCACTATTACTCTTAAATTACTATACTTGCTCAAACCCGTGACAATTAAAATCCTTCTGGAAACACCATTAGATTTGCTACACATAGGACTGTCCCATGTTCAAAAGTTGAGAGTCCCATGGCTCAGCAGCAGGAAGCATTGGGAATTTTACCCGACACCGCACAGCAACACACTGGCTTCTTAAACACACAACACTGAAAGTCTGCAAAAGCAGCAAAGAAAAAGTGTGACACTGTGTATCTGATAAAATTTAAGGTCAGTTTTTCAGAGTCAGGAAAATTAATTTATTCAAATTATTTTAAGTCTGAGAAATTGCACAAAATATTAGCTGCTCCAACACATCCTTAAAAAACAAGTGAACACACAAACATTTTGAACGAGTATGGAAAATCATAACACAAGGTGCTATGCTACATCAAGTTTTTTAATCTGCAATCGTTAAATCCTCCCTTATGACAGATCCACCTTCTCCACACTTACAAAACCCAGTCACCTTCCACCTTCTATTTAACACATGTGCAAGAGAGAAACCATTAAAAATCAGCAGTGAAAACCCACCAAGCTACAAGGAGACCACAAGTGAAGTAGCAGTCAGTATCACAGGATCACAAAGATCTCCTTACTGTTGCAGCTACACAGCCAGGGAAATATTTCATATTCAAGGAGAAAGAGTTACAGCCAAAATAAAAGGAGAAAAAAAAAAAAAAAAAAAAAGAAAAACCCACAAGAAAGTAAAAATCACTTCCAAGAGCTGCCACAATTGCACCTATACAGAGCCAGTAGCTGCTAGGCAAAGTTCACTTTTCAGTGGTAATCCAGCCTATGCATTCACACACATGCATACTTCCACACAAACTCTCAAGAAGAATTTTCAGTCTTGCCAGTTTTTAACAGTGCTCCTTTAAGTATCTGAAACAACTGATTAACCCTGCTTAATACAATCTGTGTAATCTACTGTGAATCTTGCAGATAACTCATAACTGTTAACAGTAATTAACTCAGCAGAGCTTTACCCTGCTCGGTCCCCCACCAGCCTCATACCAGAGACCTCAATTTCAGAGTTCTCCTTCACAACAGCCCTAACAGACAGCTTAGGCAGTTAAGCAGCAAGCGAGCTTATGGTGTAGAAAACATGGCTAAATAATTCATGTGCATTTTTAAAGACGACTCTCTCCTTACTTTATACTTCATCAGTACTTGCCAGTGGTCACAGCCCACTTAATGTATACAACACCCTAGGAATACCCATGATATCAAAACAAAAAATGTGAAGGGTGCAGTTGCATCCTAGAAGATCCTTTGTGCCATCTGTCACAGAAACAGAGGTAAGCTGTGTCACTGTGTTATTACTGAAATTCAGCAAAGATTAACTTCTAATACTCCTGCTACGCCTGTTTTAAGGCTTCTGATCATTGGATTTCCTATGTCAACAAAATACAATTTCCTCTTAAGCTGTGATGTTTAGTGTCTTCCTGAAAGTGAATGTCATCTATCATGTGCTCACACAAAAGCCTCACCTATAACTGAAAGAAAAAGCAATTTTCAAGACCTTGTATTTACTGAGGAAAACCTGCAAGATCCCCCAAACTCAAGCAGCTGCTCTGGCTACACATAGAAAAAAGCAGAACTATGCATCCTACCAAAAACCTTCTGTATTACTAGTGTCATTTTTCAGTTATGCTTCTTAATCTCCAGTGTCCTTTAACAGCACACGAAGGTGGCAGGCACCTTCCAAGCTGCCTCACATGCAGATCCAATCCCTTACCTACATCAGCAGAGCTCAGGTTTACTATTTAAGCAACATAATCGCAGGAAACTTTATACGACGCATCAAGTGACTTGCACTCCCTGTCAGCCAGATCACAAAACAACAGCAGTGCAACCGTGATGGGCTGGCCTCTCAGCTGAAAGCAGAGGAGAGGAGGGTAAATCCCCAGAAAGATTGCTCCAGACAAGAGTGATTTAAGCCTCAGGCTGCAGCGAGCAGCAACACCTCCTCTAGCACATTTGCACTGCACTGCTCTGTAAACATAAAGATTATTAGAATTTTAAAAGACACAGGTTACACAGAAGTTTGTATCGTTGTACAGAGCAGCGGGCCTAAACCTAGCAGTGTTCAAAGCATACTGAACCTCCTTCGTGGTCTGGAAGAAGTCAGACTCCTAGAAGTAGTCTCAGTTGAAATTTTAAGGGGTGTTACAATCAGAGAAAAGTAGCACAAGCAGCATTTTATTAGCAGAGAAAGTGTTTACACCCTTCAGCTCAGCGAAGCACAAAACCCTGGCAAGGAGATCCAGCGATACAATGGAGAAAGGAGCAATGCTAGGTTCACTGCAAACTCCAAAATGTTGATGATGTTAAGTGCTGGCATAAGGACTCTTTTGTTCTGGTTTACATGCATATTTTTTTTTTCCCCACATAGTTTATTAAAGTAGCTCTGCATCATTGTTTAAACATACTTTGGTGGAGGCATTGAGTTACTCTGACAAACCTGTTTTTGCTGAGAGCATCATGAATTGGTTGAGTGATGAATGGCTGATCAGAAACTGTAGCTCTATGGGAATTAGCACAGTCACTCACCAAAAGAAATCCTGCAGTAAACCAGTTGATGCTCTTCAAACCTACAGTCATAGCTCACATTTTGAAGCTGGGCATCTGAACTAATGGTCTTACTTCTCAGTGCTCAGAAAACATGCAGCTCCCACTAATTTTAGAGGGAGAAACAGGTATTTACTATCTGGAGGAAATAATCCCAGAAAATCCAGCCATTGCAATACAGTACCTGAATGTAAGTCTAGATGCTCTGGCACCTCAGTAGCAATACCTGAATTCACTAGTCCTCTAAATCTCAGCATAATAATGTTTGTATCTCCACAACATTAACACATATGGTAAATACAGACTGCTAAAATCAGGCATTTAAGTTTGAAACTAAACTATTTCTATTGACTGTGTAAACATGCAGAACATCTGCTGGGTATCCAAAATTTACTACTGAACATTAACACACAGCAGTAAAACACAGGATTTCCCCCAAGCTAATCTGCAGTCAGTGATGTTGCTTTTCAAGCAGCGTACAGCAAGAGGCACAACTGAAACTGAAAATAAAGAGCGTTTGCTGTGTTTCAGATTAATAGATACATGATTCCTTGTGAATTTTGACTGAAAGTCATTCTCACGAGGTAGAGGCAACAGCCCCTTTGAAACTGGCTCAGCACAATGCGGGCAGGAACTAAGTAAACTTCTTCAAACAGCTCTGCCAACGTCATTCAGCTCCAAGCTGCAAAACTCCTGCTGTTTCAAACTTAGGGCCTCCTGTGAGCAGACTGCTGATTACACCAGGTTGTATGGCAAGTTTTAGATATATGCACAGGGCAAAAGAATGCGAATGAAACCTGTCTGCTGGTTGTGTTAAATGAAAGATTTCACACCACACCAAAAGAAAAGGACACTGGGCCATCTATTATTTCCTTACCCTCCATTAAAGAGAAAATACATTGCGGCTTGTTACACACATGCTTTGCTCAATGTATACAACTCATTCAAGTGTTACTGAACATGCTATTATTATGAAAGGAAAAGGGGAGACAGCCCAGTGCAAACACTGTATCTCCAAAGGAAAGAAGATAGGTAGACACAGTTAAAAACTGCCAGGGCAGCAAAATGTGGCGCTGCAGCACATTTAATTGGCTTCTTTATTCTCACTTGTACATTAAGAAGATTTGGAGCAGTCAAGAAATGAATCAACTGAAGCAACTCAGTCATTTTTTCATCATGATTTTTTTACAAAAGGGGGACAGAGGAATCAAGCTTTTGCTGGTTTATGTGAAATTCTAATGGGGAGACCCTTAGGTCTCCCAGGAAGGAGGAACAAGGGCTAGCCCCCTGGGCAGCAGACACCTCACTTCACACACACCTTGGCACATTCCTACTGTCAGGTGCAAGCCATGGGAGGAGAAGCAGCAGTGTTTTTAGGGACATGGGACCTGTAAAAAAACTCTCCCCTGTTCCCAAATAGTTGCTTTTATTTATGAATTTCAGAAGAGAAGCCTTTGCTGCCTAATCAAGTGCAGACCCCCTTGTTGTCTTGTAGCATCACAGCTGTGAATCTCCTAATTGTATCTTTGGCATGCAGAAGGTAAGAAATCTTCATGAAAAGATGACATGAAAGGCTTCGCTGGTTGGTCATAAACATGGACATGAAAGTCTTTCCTCAGGGAATGGCCAGTACAGAAATCAGATGTTTAAACTATACTTCAGCCCATATGGTTCAAAGTGATGAATAATGCACTTTGGTAAACAACAATGACAAAAATAATACAACACTACAGTAAAGCACCCATCATATTAAATAACAGGTGGTGACTAAAAATGCATTTTTAATGAGCCCCTCTTTATAAATGCACACAATGCAAAGTGGTTTCCAGTGTTTTGTAACACACCACTCCTCATTATGGATTAAAAGTATCTCAGAGCTAGATATGTAAGCAGTTAACTTGTTTGAAATGTCAGGGTTTGGTTTTTTGGGTTTTTTTGGTGGTTTTTTTAAAGATTTAGCAGCAAAACAACATGAACTTTAAATTCTCAATTCTTAATACTCACAGATTCTTTAATTAACACCAACTTTTTTTCACTAAGTAAATTTGTAATTAACTGTTAAAACATATACTTTGATGTGTGTTTTCAATGCATCTGCTTCATCAAATGTGCTGTTCTTCACATGTATACAATTAAATAAGGAAGAGGGCAGTCCAGTGGTCAATGCAGAAGACAGTGCTTGAATTCCTGGGTCCAGACAGGTACGAAACACAGATCCACAGCAGTTCTTCAAAGTACATTACTGCATTCCCAAACCACCCTCCATGAAATACAGCAGCCCAGAATGAGGCAATACTCCATAGTAGGAGGTGCTCCTATACCACAGGGTAATAAACATCCTAAGAACCATTTCACCATGGTTACTTATTCAACTGAGAGAAAGCTACAGAAATTATTATAAAGAACAGTTATATAAGATTTATAAAGCAAGACTGGCTTAAATGGACTGTTTGTGCAACAGAAGAAGCCTCAGGAAGAAATCTCAGACACTTAATAC
The DNA here is from genome assembly GCA_024611175.1 of Megaceryle torquata. Classification (NCBI taxonomy): domain Eukaryota; kingdom Metazoa; phylum Chordata; class Aves; order Coraciiformes; family Cerylidae; genus Megaceryle; species Megaceryle torquata. The sequence goes on along the minus strand of JANIJG010024274.1, from coordinate 41,287 downwards.
AGTCAGGAAATGAGAGTTTGCACTGTTAGAGCTACAGCATAGTAAACTATGTTCAGCTAAACCTGTACCCTACTCTGCCTCAGCAGAAGAGCCCTATTATCTCAAGGATTGCAGCAACAGTTTAAGCAGTTACTAAAGTCTGAATCTTCTTGCATGAAGGTCAGTGTTACAGAACATGAAAATAAATGTATACCTCCTCTCAAGTCCAGCTGTCTTGTTAATCTTGAAGATGACATATTACTTGCCTATCAGTCACCACTTTAAAGCCCTGATTCATCCAGAGAGACTTAGGAGCACATAGCAGGTTATTACTTCAGCAGGTTGCTTATTTCTGTGAAGCATAATACTCCTTGTAATTCTTAACTGCTTTAACCCCCGAGGGCATACGGCCTATGTCTCAGGAACTGGAACAGACTTGTTCTGAATATCAAAGTAAAATTAATGACTTCTCATTAAAAAAAGGTGAGAGGTAGTAGTTAAACCCAACCCTTTCCTAGTAGGTTCCTTAGAAGGATGGTAATCTTAAAAAAAAAAAATTACTTTTCTCTGTTTTATAATCTTTTAGATGATATGCTTAAAAAAAAAATTTCTTGTCCCTGCATACAAACAGTTTTAGTCTGGTAAGCCTGGTTCTGTTCAGCACAGACTTCGCTGCTTCCCAAATGCCAAGGAACCAGTTCAGTCCATTCATAATTTCCCTTTCATACAGCAGCAGTGCGTGCCAAAGATGTGGAACATAAAAGGGTCTGTATTACACAGAGCAGATGACGATTAAACAAACTGGGAGTGCTTAAACCGACACAGAACACTTCCCACTTTCTCCATCCTCTCAACAGTAAGTGCAGTGAGTGGATCTCAGTTAATGTTAAGAGCCAAATTCTGCATGTTTATTAACATACAATTTCCTTGAGGCCTGCAGAGTTTGAATCAAACAGTATAAAAATCCTTCACATCCTTTCCAAATTTAAGACTAGCAGCAGGACCAGAAAATACCTTTCTAGTAGTCTTTTCAAAGCAGCCAGCAAAAAGCACTGCACTAATTCCAGCATAGTATTTGAACATTTATTTGCATATACAGAGTAATTAAATGACATGTCTTACGTCAGCCAGCTAGGTGCCACTAGTACATGTTAAGGTACACGAGAGTAATAAGCCTCAGAGTTTATGTGAGGAGGAGCTGCCTTGTTGAAGCAGCCGACCATGACTGCAGGTCTCAATGCCATACCTGGGGACAAAAAAAAAAAAAACCCAACACACCAAACAAATAGTTTCTGTCACTGTGGATGGATGGCCCTATTAACTGTAGAAATTCAAGCCATTATGTGCAAGAGTAGAGTCTATTCAATGAGAGCTTCCTTTTGTATCGCAAAACAGCAAGACTCTAGAATAGCCAGCAAACACTCCTCAGCAAAGCTCTGGCCTCCTGAGGCAGTATGGGTATAAGCATTCACAAGGGAATACACTGCTTGTGCTACAAGTTTAGGAAATTTGGGAAGCTGTATGTCTCAGTTCACATGCATTCGTGCTTCAGGTAAGTGAAAGTCACTGTTAGTATTAAATCTACCCAGCAACAAAGCAAAAATTTCAAAGTTGTTGGTCCAGTAACTGCCACAAAAATCAGCAAATGAGGTATCTCAGATTTTCCCCTTCTCTCAAGTAAATCTACCTTTTTTATCTAACATGTAGATTGCACATATTCTGTGGACATGGCATTCCCAGTCTTTCACTCCAACAACTCTTCCCTTTAATTTATTTCATATTCTTAATGTATTTCGTGTAAGACACACTGATGTGCTTTGATATCACTCTTTTCCTTGTTTTGTAAAGCTAACTCTTTACTTCTGCTTTTCTTACACGAGTACCCCAAACATTTCATGGTGCTGCAAAAGTACATTAAAAGCTGCCATATACAAAGCTTCTTTAAAACAAATGTGCTGAATGCTTCTTGTCACCTCCTTTGCACATTAAATACGGTTAGTGGAAGCAGAAAGACTCCAGGCCCGGGTACACTGAAGTTTTAAGGTGGAAATTATATGCTGCCTGTTACAGGAAACAGAACAAATCAGGAGCTTGTTTGTCTTTTAAGCATCATTGTGCAGCATTTAGCCAACGGTAACATTATTTTTCACTATTAACTCTCTTGACTTACAAAAAGCTTTAAGGAATTAAGATTAATGCAGCCTGATGGGAGAGACTTGTATTAGTATCAGTAAGATCAGGTGGTCTGTTTGGAGTTTGTTTGGTTTTGGGGGTTTTTTGTTTGTTTTTCCTAAATATATTTAATACTTAAGATTTTCCCTTTAGAGTCTCAAGATGTTTTGTCATCTGTTACAAATGTATTTCTACTTGTTTATAAGTGAACTGAAAAGAAAATTCAAGTGACCTGTCCTTTGTAAACAGGTGACAGATTACAGGCCTGACAGCAAAGTCTTCATGCTGGAAGAGTAGAGGAGAGCAGTCCAGATTTATTACAAAAACTGCTCTTTTCACTGTCATATCAACAGAGCTCTCTTATCTGAGAGCATCAACCTTGCTAGCAGATTAGGCAGTGTTCAAAGCCTCCAAAACTAGGTGTCCTGCTAAACTCAAGAATGAGAAGGCAAGTCAGGATGAGACCTTCTGCCGAAAGAAGTTGTCAGACACAGCAAAAATCAGATAAAGTGTGATAAATACCTTGACACTGGTGAAGGCTGCAATATGCTGTCAAGAAGAAGAGCCAAACCAAACCATTATCTGTCAGACAGCTCTGGTTTCACAATATCCAAGGCTATCAAAGCAAAACTGCTTGTGAAAAATAATTAGCATCTCAAGTTGCATCAAGTAAGTCCGAGAACATCAGTGCCACTTAAATGGGGTCCTATGCATAGAAAGTGCTATTGCAAGTTAACTGAGATGGTTTAAGAAACAAGAGGCCAAACTGCAGCTGCGTCTGTTATAGAGACAAGTCTCCAAGCAGTAACAAATGATTTGAAGTCTGAATCCCTCAATTCCATAGAATTTGAACCTAGCAATTTAGAAAGAGCTAAGTGGAAAAGAGATCAAAATAACCTTCCCAATCAAGATTTTGGCTCTGGCTACAAAGGAAATGTATACTGGAGGAAATGTGGCATAGCTCAACCAACTTTAAGAATTAAAACAGAGCACTCTGGTTTAGTTTCTTCTGCATGACTGGAAGCTGGGAGCTAGAATAAGTGCCAGAGCACTGAAGTGTAAGCAAGGCTTCTAATAATGGCAGCTTTTGTGGTCCTCTACTACAGACTCATTCCTTCTGCATGTAAAACTGTAAAGATATATCCACGTGCTGTTCGGATAAGCATTTGTCCCAAACCTTGAAAACAAAGGCAAAGCTTTCAATACTGACACATAGCCTTTTCATATTCAGGGAAACACAGAACACACAGGGTGGGTTGTTGGTTTTGGTGGTTGGTTTGGGTTTTTTTTTTGTTTGTTTTGTGGGGCTTTTTTGTTTTGTTTTTTTTTGTTTGGTTGGTTTTCTTGTTTGGTTGTTAGTATTTGGGTTGTTTTTTTTTTTCTTTTTAAAAAAAGATCAAGATTGAAGAAGTGACCTTAAGACAACTATTACATTAAAAGGCAACTCCTTGTACTTAAATTGTAGCTCTGCTTTGAAGTAACTGAGCAGTCTTGAGAGGCTCCAAGTAACTCAAATAGGTAACTAATAAAATTAGAAGTTTGGGGCTTTAAAAAAAAAAAGTGAAGCATGCTTTACTTCTAAGGTAGCTATTTCTCAGGACTGATTCAGTTTCTTTGAAACCTGCATCCTAACAAATGAGCCTTTTAATGTACATAGTAATTCTTCATTTAATATCAAAACTTAAAAAGAAATCCACCTCCTCCCAGTTTCTAGCAGTAAATGCTTATGCCTCCCCTGGGACTCCAGCCACTTTGCTTTGCTGTAACACAGCTGCTCCAAAATAAACCAGGCATTAACCTCAGCACCACACTCCCCTCTTCTTCTAACACACACTGCATGCCAAACAGGTCTTTCTGCAATACAAATTTGATCCTGCACTCACTTACAAATACTAATCCTGTCTTGTAATACATCCACTGTAAAGGTATTAAAAAAAAAGAAACAAAATAATCCCAAACAACTCTTTGAAGTGCCCAAGGAATGTATCTATTTATCTTCTTTTCCATGTCAACCTTACAGCAAATAACTTAAATTATTTTGAAATCAGTTTAACATCAGGTGACATTTTCTAGAGGAAGAACACCATCTATTTTAGTTTAAAATATAACCCCCTAAATAATTTTCACAGAGTATGAAGATATTTAAATTTAATTCAAACAATAACTTTCCTTTGTGCAATGATTGCAAGTCTTTCCTACCACTCCAAGGAACAGATGTCTATCACTTATCTTGATCACCTAACAGGCACTAACAATACCATTCAAAGTCAAAAAAAAAAAAAACAACAAACACCCAAACCCCACACAAATTAAATAAACAACCAGAGACTTTTAATATTGCTAATTATGAAAGAGAACAGACAGTGACAGCTCCACAGGGGCCATTTCAGTCTGCTGAGCAGGTTTTTATTTAGGCACTTTCACTGGCCATATGAGGACCAGCAGAATTTAAACACTTCAGCTCAGCTCCACCTCCTAATCATAATAGGAAACAGGAGAGGCACCAGCTCACACACAGCTTGTCATTAAACAGCCTGTCTAAACAGCTATAAAGAAGTTGTTTTGCTTGGTTAAAGTACAGTATACACACATTAATTTGCTGCTTTACTTACTCTTCGTTTGCTTTAAAAAAAAAATCTTCCTTTTAAAAACCAGCATATTGGCGAATGGGAGATGTATGCAAGTGTCAGCAAGTGACAGCATTTCAATTTCTGTGCATTCATGAGCAGGTGCCTTCCCTAATTTGTTCAGGCATAAAGTCCAGACACCATGTAAAAGTAAGAAACACACCCTTTCCTGTGCTTTGTCTTCAGCAAAGAAACCAGCATACTAAAATTTCCTCCTGTCCTCAGGTCCAGGGACCCCCTCAGAAGGGCAAACCCCATCATTCTTAACCACGGCAGGTGACTCACGAACTCCACACCCATTTCTTGGCCCAAGAGCATTCACATTTGCCAAAAGTACTGGAGGTCAACATAAGCCTGAGAAGACCTTTACAATGCAAACCACATTTTGTTTTCAGAAGTAAACACAACTCTGCATTTGGATTCAATGCTGTATCCAAGATCTCCCACACATTTCTGAAACTGATAATTGCTGCTTCAAAAATACAGATAAGCACCACTTAAAAAAAAATTCAAATATCTGCCTTGGATGAAAACACACTGTGGGAGAATTGCTTGCAGGTCTTAAGTCATTGGGGGGGGGGGGGGGGCGAAGCGGTGTAAGAAAAGGTGGGAGTTTATTCCAGACCTGGTAACAAAAGCCGAATCAAACACGTGTGGGCAACA
>JANIJG010024274.1:0-35746 GCA_024611175.1 Megaceryle torquata | reverse complement strand
CAAAAAAACAAACCTCAACAGCCCGCGTGGGAGAAAGCACTGGGGGGGGGAGTTGTCGTGGAGGGAGGAGGGAGGGGGGGGGGGGGGGGGGCGAAGCAGTGTAGAAAAAGGTGAGAGTTCATTACAGACCTGGTAACTAAAGCCAATTATAAAGCTGTTGGAGCAGAAAGCCTAGGCTGGCTGAGTTAGAGGCACAAAGAGACACCTTTGCTCACTCTGCACCACAGGGTCACAGATGTCCCTGGGACTGATAGGAACAAACCTGGACACCAAACCTTAATCCAGAGTCAGAGCTGTGCAAGAGCAAGACTGTAGACTGAATTCAGTGTGCCACAATACAGAATGTGACAATATCCTGAGTAAAAGCCACGCCGGATTAAACAACACTTCCATGGACAGAACATGCAAATAAAATAAGAATATAAATCACTTCCATTTGCTACCTGCCATTAAAAAGCAGAAATTATTTGCTTTGGGAACTGGTATTATTAGGAGATTTGTTTTGTAATCATACTTGATATATCTGCAGCACTCATCTTCTTGTCTCTTTAAACACATGGAATTCATTACAGAAACATCATAAAAGTTACAGATTGCTTTATTGCTTATCTTTTAGCAAAAAAATAAATCTCAAAGCTATTTTCAGCTACAAGTAACACACAGGCTATTTTCTAATATACCCCAAACTGGTAGGCACTATGAAACCTGGTTCCCTCCTTTATAAAATTTCAACTGACAAAAACAGAACATTTGCCTGAAATCTAGGCAGCAGGACTGAACCTGGCTCTCTGAAAAGACGTTTGTATCTTAATATCCAAAGCCATACATGTCTCTAGTAGAAGACTGAAATTATCAGTACTAAAACTACAGGTTATCACAGTCACAGTATAGAAGATTATTAACATTAGGCCTTGGCTTTCATTAAGACACACACACTCTCATATTATCCTTTTATAAGCCATATAAAAGACAGAGTGAATGTGTTCTGTAATTCAGACATCCCCAGAATTGTTTTCAATTAACATGTCAGAGGTTAAATAAATACTGCTGTGTAGGAACTAAAGAGCTATTCCATACTGTAAAATTTTTACAGATCACCTCTGTTTGCCTCCATATTTTAGGACACTGCTCCTCTCTTTTCTTGGCTCAGTTTCTTCATTTGTCTGCACAATGAATTCACACCCCTCTAGCTTATTAAGCAAAACAAAGATGACTACACAGACACATGCCAGCATATTCTGCCGTTTCCCATATTCTAGCTGCAGGAAATTACAGGCAATAAAGTAGTTTAAAAGCCAACCTATTCTCTCCCATCTGTTTGAGGTCACCATTTCATTCTGTATTAAAATATATGTGGAGCCCCAGGGGAAAAAAATTGTCTCTCCAAGCCCAGTCCTCCATTAAACTTCCTGAACTAATTCAGTATCAGTTGAAATGCATCCTAGAATCACAGACAGTAATCTCAATCAGGTGTCTAACAGCATCCTACTAGCCACATGATATGTGAAATGGTAGCTCTCACCAACTGGGAACACTTAAAACTGACTTCTGTAGAACCTTATTTCAATTCTGGGACAGAAATGTTTTTCTAGTTCTTCTGGAAATGATCAAGACAATTCTCACTAAAAAAAGCGTTAGACAGTCTGGCTGGTCAGAAGTCTGGATGAGTCACCTGGCCTGGACTCTTTCTCACTGAAATACTTGGTAACAGGACCTATAAAAAAGCAATCAAGATCTTTGTGATTCTTCTGGTCTTCATTCCGCTTGCATCAGATGGTAACACTATTTTGGGGCCAAAGAATAAATCAAAGACTAACATCAGTGGTTCAGCATCTCCCAGATTGTTTCTGCTAAGGTCAGCCCTTCCCTTGCCTTGCACCCACCACAGCAGTAACTGAAAGTCTTCACAATACCAGTCTTACCATGCAGTCTTCGTGTCTCATGATTACGATACTGCAGAACAGAAAACCTAACAAAACATTTTTGTCACTACAGAACCAAGAAGGCCTCGTTAAGCTAAGTACTGCATAAATACATAGAGACAGTCTGAGCCTGTAGCAAATTTAAACTAACTAAGAAAGTCAAATGAAGAATGGGAGTAGAAAGAAACACAGATCTAATAAAGGTCTGCTCCAGGCTGTGCTAGTGGCACAATTTCCCAAGTCCTAGCCCACTGCCTTACTGAAACACAGAGCATCTCTACAACACCACCTTAGTATTAATTTATTTGCCATCCTAACTTATTTATTGTAGGCTTGTGAAAAAGACAGCCTCAGTGGCTGCTCACCATTGCTTCTTTGTGCAGCTGTAACTTAAGGCCACATACATTGACTTTGGTAGGTGCAACAATACAGTTGCCAATGCAGAAACAATTAGAGACTGTATGCATATATCCCACTCAATGTACAGGAAAGAGAGAGAACACACCTTTAAGACAGCATGAGATCCAAGTAATTGAATTAGAAAGTTTATCTGTCACAGCTTCTGATATCTTGCTCTTGAGAAAGATGACATTGTCAGTTAATCTTCAAATTTCAAGCTCAAGATGAGGAAAGGTTGCCCCTAAAGCAACTTGCTAGATTAAGATCTTTAGGGAATGGGAATCAAAAGAAAGCAGTCACCCAGGCATGTTGTAGTTTAACACACCAAATGGACAAGGCTGGGGGGGGGGGAAGGAGATTTATCTAATTCAGTAGGCCATGCAGGTACAAACTCTCCCACTGAGAACACAGGAATGCTTTTTGACTTGAGTATGTGCATTTACATACATTTCTAGCATTTTGGTGTCTACTTTGCTACTGACTGGATTACTATTCCACTAGAACTAGCCTGCCAAGTAGGGAAAGGCTTCAATTGACAGAAGAGGACGTTGTTACTTTCAGAACATTATTTACAGCCTGAGTACAGTCTGCAGTCAATAACTTGTGCCCAAATCTGTAGCTCCAAATTTGAATTCCTCTTTGCAATGCAGTGAAGAACTCTAAAACTGACTCAACACTTCAACCACAGAAGCAGTATTTCTTTATTGATCTGGAAGCTACTGGTATTTCAAGACCTTCACTGACCCACCAAGACAACCAGCTTTTGCCCATGCCAGAGACAATGGTCTCTTTTCCAGAGGTTAGAAACAGAGTCCCAGCACTAAGCTGCTTACAGCAACAGCAAACTCACAAAGTAACTCCCTTTAACTTGCCTGATAAAAAACCATGCTGCTTGTACTTTTTTTTACACAAATACAGATCAGCCAAGTAAAGAGAGGATACAGGTCTACTGAAACATGTACTTAAAAGTAAAGCATCCTTGCTCACCATATCTTTGAGCTAAGTGAGTTTAGGTGGGGAGGAGAGGATTTGTGGTGATAATAGTCTAAAAATTCAGTGAATGGTTTCATCTGTACTCGCCCAGACCCTCACTTTAATGAAAATGCTAAGGGTTATGAATTTATTGAAGCTGCACAGTACAACTAGCTTCAAAATTGTCTCTCAGGATGTTTTTGGTTTTGTTGTGTGGTTTTTTTTTGTTTTTTTTTTTTTAATGATTTCCAACCTATTTAGAAACATGAAAGCAATCTGCTCAGTATTTCATGGTCATAACTGCAGGGAATACAGGCAACAAAAATACAGCCATGACCACATTACAGCATTTCTTTTAACAGCATTTCTTATCCACATACTCCAGATGTGGCCATAATACCCATGCAGACACTAGCCAAGGAATGACCACATTCTTTTTTCTTCATCAACCTCAAGTTTTAATGTACATTTGCTCAAGAGTGCACTATATACTGTTGGAGCAATTTCTACCATTTCTGAAGGTTAGGAAACTAGCTGACATCAAAACTGATCATTTTAATTATTTTTAATAAACTGGTATCAAAGCAATTTTTAGTTTCTTAGAAAAGACACTAAACCAAAAAAAGGAGACATGAGCAGAAGCACAGCAAAGCAACTTCAGGCTTCCCCCGTCAGCCTGCCTGAGGCATCTTTCAAAACTCTCTAGGTATCAGCATGTTCTCCAAGTGTTGCAGACATCAGGGCAGCTGCTCTTACATGGACACCTAAAGTACCAGCACCTACAGGATTGAGATATTCTCTACAGCACAGAAAATGCGATAGGCCAACACTCCACAAATTTTCTAGCTTTCTTCTTTCATCAGGAGTGACAGAACCAGCAACGATAATAGCTCTTGCATAGGTTGCTGCAACTTCAGGGGTTTTCAGTTTTGTCTGCACCTTTGTTTATTTTAAATAACAAACCAAGACATTGCTGGCAAACTGCCAGAGACTGGGCTAGTGCCATACCATCCCATCATCTGGGATTAATCACCATGTGGAAAAGGAGCACAAGGCTCCAGGGAATTAATGCTGTAAGAACTCACTGTTGAAAAGGGTCAAGGAGTACTTATTATTTCAGTGAAGCCAAACATTGTTCAATCTTACAGTACTTTCACCTGAACTATATTCAAGCCAATTTAACTGGACAGATGATGAGCCTTAATGGAGTTCGCAATAGAAGCACTTCAAAGTAAAAGGAAGACTTAAGGAACAGCAAGATAAATTTCATCTGTGTTGCAGTGGACTAGCCAGTGTCAGCTTAAGGACCAACAATCCCAGCTATATTATCAATATAAGGCAGCAGACAACAGCTGGAGGTCAATCTGTTCCATTTACACTGGTTAGCTGTAGTACAGGGTAGACTTTGCCCTTTGACCGGGATGCACAACACCTGCACCAGTGAAAGTGGATAAGCACCTCTTCTCCAACAGTCAGTTCTCTCTTGACCCCTTTAATCAACATCCTCACTGCAGTTACACAGCAACCTGTAGTTCTCTGTACTAAACTATTCCCTACAAAACCATTTTGAATTCCACCTTAAAGACAGCCAAATGTCTAAATTCAGTCAGAGCAACAAGAGACACATGAAACTCTCACTATGAGCAACAAACACATTCTGCCATGCTAAGCCCTTTTCCAAGATAGGGCATCAATTCCAAAAGTTTTATGACCAGCTGTTTTTCCAGTGAACGAATACTCTAAGAGTATTAATGCAATTAATGGCAGATTCTCGAGTGCTCATGAAATACCACAGCAAAATGAGTAATTTGTCTGGTTTCAAAAGAAGGGGCTCTTAAGCCAGTAACAGACCTGAAGGTGCAGCTGCTCAGAGTGGGAAATGCAGAGACATCGCCTGCTACCACCAGTAATAAATACTACATACCCAAAAAAACCCAAACAAACAAAAAAACACCCCCAAAAAAAAAACCACAACCCACCAACACCACCAAACCCTCCCTTTTAAGAGTCTTGACACACTTTTCCTAGTAGATAACAGCAATCCAGTTTTATGCAGGTAAAAGTTGTGAGAAGCCAAGTCTTCACAAAGCTGTTAATGAACAAATTCAGTTAGAGCCCTTGCTAAGAATGAGATGTTATTTGAATTAGGAAAAGGCTTTTTGATTGCATTTACTCTTCCCAAGCTATGGCTGCTGAAGCACAGGTGGGAACTGATCCTTATGGCTCAAATGATAGCCAAATTCCACCAATAATTTGGTTTCTTCAGTCATTCCCAACTTGGACCCTTAGCCTAAGGGATCAGGAAAACCCCAACACTGTGGAGAATACCTGGACTCAACACTTCTGGATTAGACCCGCCCTTGTTTTCTGAAGTAATATCATCTGTACCGATGAGAATTTTGCTTTAACAAAGAGATTAGCTATACTAATATACAAGAAATATGATATTAGATAAAGATATACCAGATGACTACGTGATCTAAAATGTCAACTAGTTTCTGAATACCAGAGTTAATTTTAGTAGTCTCTTATGTCACTTTCCTCAGATACAGTTTACAGTACCAAGGATGTGATGTGAATTCATGATTGCTTCCTGCCCAGTGCAGAGAGGGGTAAGTAACCTTTCATGCCTACCAATGTACTTCATAAAGCATAAGCTGGCATTTTCCTCATTCTAGCAAGACTGGCCTACCAAATTCAGTAACTGAACTATAAACTCAGCTCAGGTCAATTAAGTGAAAGGGAAATGTCAAGGCCAACAAAGCATTTTTCAGACCTTTTGTTTCTCTTGAGGAAGCAGCAAATTTGTGTTGCTATTGTTTGTCACGAACTTCCCCTCCCATCCCACTTCCAGTCTTCAACAAAATTTGATTACACGTCTTCAGTCAGTAAGACACTATAAGCTAATGTATTAATACTACTTCATCAAACAGTGCCCACAACATTAACCTATATATATATAAAAAAAAAAAGGCATTCAGAAGAGGCCTAACAATATTTAACATATTCCAAAGCATCCATTTGGTTACATGTTGAAAATACTAGTAACAACTACTTATATCCTAAAACACAAGAAACTCTCCAAATACCTAAGAGAGATATTAGTACAGATGCAACATTATACTTGGCATCAATCATACACAGAGCTCTCTTACAGCACAGATGTCCTTAACTCCTCCCAGACTATGAAGAGTTGATGGCTGCACATGATGACCACATGAAAGGGAATCTCAGATCAGCACTGTAACCTTCAGTTTGCCCTGACGATGTGATTGTGTCAAGGAAAAATAAGTTTCTTTTGTACTGTTATCATCATTAAAATTAAAAAAAAAAAAATTATTTTAAGCATTGCTACATTTAAACATTTTTCAGGACTAAAGGTAAAGAACAATCAGCTCTCACAAGCGCTTTGTTAACATACAGTATATGTAGTCTTTAGGCACCAGGATTAATAGTGCTTAATTTCTGAACTACAACAAGAACATCACTATTATACCTGCTACTGCAAGTCTCAACTACTGCTTCCCACCAAAACCTCTGCATCTTAACCTATTTTATCTGTTAGCTTTATTGGATTATGATTTTACAGCTCAACAGCTAGGTCAACAAGATACCAAGCAACATATCACATGATTCTGAATCACCTTTTTGCTGACTCTGATTTCTCTTCAGGTACACTTAAAAGAGGTCAGTTTATCAGCTCCAAGACAGAGAAATCACATAAATAAAACACCTGAAGGACCACATTCTCAGACTGTAAGTCATCTGGGGGGTGAAGAGAGGAGGAGAAAGACTAGTCCTTTGCCTGTCCTTAAACATGGTCCTTTTTGCTTGTAGGCTCTCTATAAATTTACACCATTCACTGGGTAACAGAAACCAAAAGGCTTTCAGCCTCTAGTTATGACCAAATGGAATTTCCCCTTAGAAGTCACAAGTCTCAGGAATGGCATCACATTGCATTAGTGTCTTCAGTTCTCAATAGTCAAGCTGTCTTCAGAAATACATGATAACTCTCCTACACCATCTCAAATCTAAGTAACACAGTTCATTTTGCTATCAGGCCACTGGAGCTTGCACAGGCAAGTCATCTACCCTGTCTGACTTTTTCAGAAGTCCCTCTCTTTTAGGCTTCCCTAACCAAGTTTGGGCAGTAAAGTGGAATAGCAGCAGACAAGCTCTCGAAGAGAACAAAAACAAAAGGCACTACTGTGGTTAAGCACTACAACTCTCCTGTGTTGTGAGGACGAAGCCAATACACAGTCTCTTCTGTAAGTACAGAAAAGAAAAAAGCGGCCAGGATGAGCACATCAACATCAGCTCCTATAGTTTAGTTGTTCTGTCCATTACATGATTGAGGCACACACGCAGCAGAGCATTTAAACAGTCCCCCGATGTTTCAGCCTGGTTTGTACTGCACCACATTCAAATCTGGCCAAAGATGTGCAAAAGTAAACAGAGGAACAGTTACTCCTCTCACTAAGTAGCCTAAATATACACAACAGTGTGTATACAGAAATTCTATTTAAAGAAACTGAATTCACTCATAGGGCTTTACAACAGCATCAAACATGTATCTAAATCTGCAAAAGTTGCTCTGCTGTCACCACCCTGATTTTAGGGAGACACTATTCCAGCAAAGGAACACTGACAGTCAGTTCAAGGATGTCACCTAAGAAGTGCGCTATTTGTGAAAATTTGCAGTCATTCATCCACTTCAGTCTCTTAGAGGAGTTCACAACAACCTAGTGTAACACCTGAGAACATGCACACAGCATAAGAAGTTGACCTTTGAGATAAGCACAAATTTATTTTTCCTAATTAACAGTGCATCAATTTGAGGCTTACATTGTATCATGAAAGTCATTTCTTAACAATTTATTTGCTGGCAGGCCCTTTAGGACAGGGCTACTTGTTTTAAACAAGGCTTATACCCAAAAACATTATTTCTATTTCAGCAAACCCTTTCACATACACACCTCATAACCCTACCATAAGAGAACCATTTTAGTCCATGTATCTCCAAATGCTATCACACCCTTCAAGCACAATTTCTTCTTTGAATAAAAGAGGGGGGCAGGGAAGCAGCCTCTGGTCATAAGGGATAGAGAAGGTAGTGGTATTGTCATTTCATAATGAAAGTATGGCTGAAAGTACTTTTACACAAACACAGTTTCCTCTCTGTTTCCTGTAGCAAGCTTCCTTTTGAATTGCCAGGGTCTGCACTGGCTGAAGCATCATATCCATCATCACAGATCAATAAGCAGAGAGCAGAAATCTCACCTGATAGTAAGTCTTGATATTTCTGACTAAGATAGTCAAGTTCTGAACCCGAAGATAGGTGTCATTATTTACATGCTTGTTGACACGTTGGTTGGTCGGTCGAGGATCTCTATGAAACAAAGAGGAAATAAAGTATTACTAGTTTACTCAGTGCTAACAATTAGCATCTCAGTAATGTACCATTAGATAACCCCTTAAAAATTTACCCATTTAATGTACCAACATAATTATACAGGATACATATACATTAATTAGTGATAGAATAACCTCATTACCTTTGCACATATGTATAAGTTGGAAAGTCTCCTGCATGCCACAAAGTAACCTATTTCAGGTTAGCAATTCACCCTCCTTATTTATATTTTCCCAAAGGAAAAAAAAGAGTATTTCATTTGTGTACGCTAGATCAAAGCAGCTTCTAATAATAAGAGGGTTATCTTAGTCAAATAAAGGGAAGTCTAGGAAAGACTAACATGCCTTCCTTGGCTTTGGAGTTTTACGACAAGAGGAGGGTGTTAACACTCCATCAGTTGTCACTGTGCAAACTCCAAACCCCAGATGCATTATACACCAAAGTGAAGGGAAAAAGGAGCAATGCAATTTTGTTATATCCATACCATCTAATTAGACCCACTGTGTCAACAAAAAACAAACGACACACAAACCCCAAAACACACACACACACACAAAAACACCAAAAATAATAAAACAAACACCTAAACACCACACCAACCCACACAACACAACTACACAGCCCTACTGGGCTTTAATTCAGCTGGGCTTTGATATATGAACAAAATATAAACATAGGTAGAGATATAAGCAATATAGGAAAAAAGTTAACAGAAAGATTTTAGGGAAAGAAGCCTGAAGTTTGTTTTTAAAGGAAGAAAATTAAAATTGTACCTGGAGAAATTTCTAACGTAAAAAATAAGGCACAAGGAAAAAAGGTGCAAATAATTTAATACAAATGCGCACCTTCAGATACTGTGTACAGCCTAACACAGTGCAAAAAAAGGAACCCAAAAAGCTTTATCTGCCAATAGCACAGATCAAAGCCTTGTGTTTCCCCTCTAATAAAGGCTCTTATCAGCAAAGTCCTACACAATCCAAACACCTGCCTCCCAGACCTCTGCTTTTGGCTGTTAATTAAAGTATTCACAGCTCTTCCAGGGCCAAATATTGAACTCGGGCATTGACAATGAAATAAAAGAAGAACTGATCCAATATTTATTTTTAAAATATATCTGCCAAAGTTTACATAAGTGAAAGAGCTTTTTTTCCCCTTTTTTAAAATATTTTTTATAAATGCACAATCATCCCAAAGCACATCTTTAGTGAAAGCACTGTTATGCATACAAATATGACAAAAACCGTATGTATTCCAGCGATGAGAGAAAACTGCCTTAGCAGAAGACATCAGTCCACAGTATTTACGTTCCAGAGTTCAAGCAAACTGAAGTACAGATGACCAAAACCACCACTGGTGTAAACCAGCAAGACCCTACACAGCCTTTACAGCAGCAAATGTAATGATTTGCACTGTAATAAACTATGAACAAGAGAACAAAGAGTCAACTGTGACAAGCTTGTAAAGAAAAATCTGTAATAAGTACTCCATTTTACTGATGGTCAGATATATGCATGGAGAAGCCGTGCTCATACACAATGTGACAGTATGGGTCTTCAGCAACCCAGAGAAGCATAAATGGCACCTGGACTTGGAGACTACCCTGCCTTCTGTACCATCTGAGCAGATGCTGGATCCTGAAGGAAAATGAATGCTTCACCTTTTTAGGCAAGGTCATGACAACAAACAAAGAAGCTAAAAGGGAAGAAGTGGACAGTAAACAGAAGCTGGCCAAACAGAAGGATAAGCCTACAGTTCTTGTTTCCACCAAAAGCTCATGTATGCAGCCCTCTGCCGTTCCACCGTTTGTCATGTCAGCAATCCATGACTACAGCAAGGAAGAGAAAGCTTTGACTGTATAGCTGAGCAATACTTCATGACCCTTCCCAAAACTGCACAAGATGGGGCAAAAAAATCCACAAAACGCACCCACCAGACACAGCAAAAGAGATTTCTTCAACTGCAGTGGGCAGTGTAACTGCAGGACTTGAGTGAGGTTTTTCAAAAGCACCTAAGACACAGAAAAACTCCTCCTTCCAAGACAAGACCTGCTTGTCTTTTGGCCCAGCGGAGCCAGTTGCTGTTACGAGAACACAAGCATTATAAAGAGTACCTGCAGATATTCCAAACCCACTGGATGCATTGCTCTGCAACCTGCTCTAGAAGAGCCTGCTTTAGCAGTGGGGTTGGACTAGATGATCTCCAGAGGTCCCTTCCACCCTTAACCATTCTGTGATTCTGTGACTAGCAGGACCAGGACCTCAAAAACAATTCTGGAGCTTTTATCCTATCATCTTCATTAAGGGTAACTGCCCCATGAGCCCTTAATGCCACAGACCTCAAAGTCCTTTTAACCTGTAGCTAAGCTGCAGCACACAGTACCACCCCGGCAGTCAGGCCTCCTCCTCTTCAGACAAGGAAGTTAAAAGCTTTTCAGAAAACAGAAGGCATCTCAAAAAACTGACCATTTGGATTTCCAAATATGTCCTGTAACCAACCTCATCCAGAACCAGAACTGTAACCAGTCATCCAGAACCTCAGCTCACTTCAGAGAGGACCCTTTGCACAAGATGTGAAAGGCCAGCACAGCCTACACTTCAAACTATCACAGGGCTTATTGTCTCCACAGGGAAAATTAAATTACTTCTCAACAAGCAATATCCCATTTCTTCTTCATGTTACCAGATTTTTTCTTAAGCCTCCATCAGGTAAGCTCACGTACTGACTACAGCTGTCCTAGTTCCACAGCTGAGAACTTGGGAGGAGCCACAGAAAGTTGCTTGGAGGCAGTGGGAAGCTCCCAAAAAAGACAGATTATTTTCCCTTTACCAGGTAAACTCAGTTTTACCCAGTTGGCAAAACATCTTTTGACCTAATAAACACAGCAATGAACACTCCAAAGAATCAATGGTTTGAGGCCTGTGTTTATTCAGCAAGAATAGATTTCTTGCATTTTTCAGACAATTTCTGCACCAGACCTCCTGTGTAGAATAACCATGTTGCTTGATGCAACATGTTGTCAGCTGCTGCCTCCTCCGCATCACTCACAGAGCTCCCAAGACATCTCGGAGTGGGGGGGAAACATGGAAAGATGGAGGAGCCAGGAGAAGCAGCAAAGAGGCCTCCTGATGCAGGAACAGACCCAGCCCCACCTGCTGCCTCCTCACCAAAGAGGAGCAGAAAGCAGCCTAGAGACTAAGCAGACCTGAGGTTACCTGTGCTCAGGGAAGGAGTGAGCTGCCAGAAAACCCACAGCCACATACATTTATCCATCTCAAAAGAAGCTAAATAAAAAGGCTAAAAAACCCTAGAGAGATCAAGGCAATCAAACCACTGCATCCCTAACAGCCTGATCTACATCAGGGAAAAGCAGGGAGGGGAAGCAAAGGCCTCAAGGAAAAACACATCTGAGTAAGATTACACCGTAAGAGTCAAATTCTCTGTTTAAAGACAGTTCCACCCTAGAGAAAACAGAGCTGTTGGAACCACACTCTATGCATTACAGCACCTGTTTGGTTGGTGAAACTTGTTTATGAAGACTTTTTACAGAAGAAAATTCCTTCCAAGTTTCATATTGAAAATTAAAAAGATTTTTTTTGCAACACTAACCAGGTATCACAAATTCTTGCCTGAAAGTACCTGAAAAAGTTTTTTTAAAAAAATAAATAGCTGAACACAACATCAGTGAGATGTTTTATCAGTCCTTTGATGCTTAGTCTTTCCTTTACACACACAAATACAATAAAAACTATAATGTTGTGTGTTTTGGTTGTTTGTTTCTTTGGTTTGTTTGTTTTAAAAAGTCAAAAAAAAACCCACAAACAAAACAACAACCAAAAAAAATGTACTTCTCAAGTTAAAAAGAGTTATTTAGATAACACTGCAGTGGTGTGACTGAGCTGTGACTAAAGGAGGTACTTCATGAACCCATAAAACACATTCAAGCCAAATAAACAGAAGGAAAGTCTCAAATCTCACTACATACCCAAATATCTTAAAGATGACCGAGGCCATGAGATGAGCTCAGCAGGTGTGGGGCCAGCAGCACAAGTGCTTGACGATGTAACCACTTAAGCCACCAATTAATAAAAGTAACAAATAAAATAGTTTCATTTTTTAAATTAAAAATTACAATCCCATTCAAGCAATTTCCAACAAGTAATTTGGATGACTAAGAGGGAAGCCCACAAGCAGGGCCCAAGGGTTATAAGACACCAGAAGGAACCAGCTGCACCCAGCATGCAGATAACTCACTAACTGAAAAGAGGCCCCTCTTGGGCCAGTCTAATTGTCATCCAACTTCTTCCTCCATCATCAAGTAGGATGACACCACTCAGGCTGGCAATGTTTCTCAATTGCCTGGAAAATGGTAGAAAAAGGCTCCTATAAGTGAGATTTGTACATTAAACAGATGATATCTTTAACAAATGGTGTGAATACCAGAAGGGTACAAACCACAAGATGTGGGCACTCAACAACATGGCTGCTCCTGTCACATGGTGTAAATTAAAGGCAGTAGACTGACAGTGCCACAAACCATGATAGCTGTGATTGAAATGGGAAAAAACCTACCTTATTTTGTGCATTTTTATTATATGGTTTTAATATAAGTATTTTTATCAGCTGTATTCCTAATAAATATACCTGTTTGCTAAATGTTTTAACAGAAAAAGCAGTGCCTACTATCAATTAAAAGAAACAGAACAAGTGAATATGAAAACACCTGCATGCTTATGTGCCTGCATCAGTAAACCCCCACACCATTTCCCAAACAAAATGGGCAAACAGGGCAAATATTTGCTTATGCTTGTAGGTATTATGCCACAGCTGCAACTGTAACACCAAAGGCAGTCTATGCACTGTCACCATGTGCTGGTTTCATACCAGGAAGTGACACACAACCATCTGAAAAAAAGTTCTTTAAAATGTGTCTACAGAGAAGCTCATTAACCCGATACATATAAATCCACCAGAAACACAGAAGCTCAGGACACAACAGTTCCTACTTTGAAGATCAGGAAACATTTTTATATGCTGAGTATTCAGACACTACTGCAAGTCTGCAAACATCAATGTGTCCTTCACGCACAATCAGGTTGGTGTATATACTTGGACAGAACACAGGAAAAGAAAACCACTCATTTAGAGCAAAATGACTCTAAAAAAAAAAATTGTTCTCTTCTAAAACGTAAGTAGGAGACTAAACACCGTTCTCTCTTGCTATTAGATTTAACTCATTAAGCACCTAGGCACCACTATTGAGAATTAAGCAATACTTGCTTTGTTAGGGAACACCAGTAAAGCCCAACAGCCTCATGGCCAGGATCTGCCTAAGCCCAGGCTGGGTTTCCTTTCCTCCACTCTTAGACCATGGATACATTTGGTGTTCCTGAGCAAACCACATTTTGTTCAGAGCTAGCGTTCCTGAGGACAGTTCATTTATGCAGAGGATGGAGCAAAGGCACAGTCCTATTTTCACCTCCTGTCATGCAGCCAGCAGGGACCTGGCAGACAGGAAAAGCAACAGATGTCACAAAGCTCTCCAGTGACACAGCTGCCTTGCTGATATGAACTAACTGCCTAGAAAACGTTGACACCACAACATCAAGTGGTCTGGGATCTTCTCCACCCACTCCAAGTTGCCAGGCAGCATCTGGGCAAAATCCAACCTATTACAACAGAAACTAGAGGCTGACTGAACTTGTACAGCCCAC
This sequence comes from Megaceryle torquata, assembly GCA_024611175.1. Taxonomy (NCBI): domain Eukaryota; kingdom Metazoa; phylum Chordata; class Aves; order Coraciiformes; family Cerylidae; genus Megaceryle; species Megaceryle torquata. The sequence continues at coordinate 21,329 of JANIJG010024274.1, read as the reverse complement.
TCGCACCTCAAACGGCGCCAGCTTTACTTTCATTCAGTAATCTCCACCCAACAGGTACATCTGGATTTCTTTACAGATCCACCTGTCTTTCTGGACATGGATTAAATTTAAAATCTGCTTAGCTGCAAGACAAAAAAAATGTTTTATTTTTAAAAATTAAATTCCCAAGAATTGGGCTTTTGAAATCTTCACTGAAAGAAACCTGTTGCTCTGCAGGAAAGTACTGCACCAAACCTGATGTTTAGATGCAAACTCATATGCCTGTGTTATTCATACTTGGGTAAGCAGGCAAGCAGGATATTTAACCTGAAACACTAAAAGCAAAGTAACACAGGAGTGAGAGGACATCTGTCCACATGAGGAGCCCAGCTCTTTCATTCTGCTACCCCCTGTTCTCTGCAACTGTGTGCACACATGCATCTGTGCTTTCAGGCAATCAACACTATCACAACACGGCGTATTAAATTCTAGTAGATTTATCAAAGGCTCTCATTAATACAATTTCAGCAGGAAGAAATCTCAAGCCAGTCACTGAAAGTCATCTTCAGGGACAAGGACTTCAAAAACTGATAAGCAAGCATTTTAAAAACCACATTTCTTTTTCTATTCTGAAAGCTTTGTGGGGTAGAAACATGCTTTGCAAGGCTTTCCTGATTTCCAGGCAAACAGTAATTGCACTGCAATTTCTAAAGGTTAAGTTAGGAAAAAGTGATAGTCATAGCCAGCACCTCTCCCGAGCTCCTTGCTGAGTTTAGATTAAAAAAATGCAACCTTGATCCTTCCCAAAATGTCTTGAGCTCTCAATAGAAAGCTCTTGGTTTCAAACTCCTTAGGCACCATTAGAAGCACTGCCAAAGCTGCCAAAAAAAAAAAAAAAAAAAAGGAAAATAAGTCTTGATAGTGTATAATGGGGAAGTTTCCTACTCCACACTGCTGGTGCTTCCCCCACTTACACTTTCTGTGACACTGCTGGCAGAGATGGTTTTTGGAAAAAACATATTTTCCTGACTGCTTAAGACAAGTAACCATGCCAGGGCATTTCTCACAAACATATGATATCCAACAAAATGCCAGCTAGTATCACTGCACTATCAGCCTATATACTTATTTACCCTATTTCAATAAAATCTTATCATTCAATCCTTGTCCCCAGAGCACTGTTAAGTTACTCTATAGACTTTAACAGTCTTAGGTCTCCTTAGACATAGTTCAGTGGCCAACTACAAGACAATTTTGAAAACACCACCTGATAAAGCACTTCTTAAACACATCACTCCGAAGAATGCCACAGTCATTCAAAAGCCACACAACTTTAGCCTATTTAATGACAAAATTCAAGAGTGATTAATTTTTCTTGGTTTGAAATAGTAAGATTCTTTCACACATTAGACAACGGTGATAGTTTAGTTAATTAAACCTGCAGCAGACTCAACTGATGTTGTTCCTTGATAGTTTGGTTGGCCATCTCTGTGCCAAACACAACAGTCATGAATCAAAATCCAACTTCCCACGTGTTGGAAAACTACAATTCTGGATCCGGATGCTCATACTCAAGGCTCTAATGTGCAGAAGCTTCTCTTTTTAAAGAATAATTAGTCCCCGAGAAATGCTAGAAATTATGTCTTCTCTTTACATCAGGTTTCCATCCCAGTTAACATTTTATACCCTTGGCTTGTTATCCCCAAGTTGGCTGACTGATCTGGATTCTGTTCTGAATCATGAATTTCAGCAGCTTCACTATCTAAGCTCCAGTTCACAATTTCCACCGTTAGGAACATCAAACTGGAAGAAAATGTGATTACCTTCCCAGATGGAACAGCCAGGTACCAGAAGATAACAAAGCTTGCCAACTTGAGTGGGTGGGGCATGGGCTATCAGATTTTATTTTTTTTATAAGTTACTTTTCAAGAATTTCACTGAAAGATTCTAACATAAATTCTTTAAGTGCTTAGACTTGGCCTAACATTGCAAATCACTGGTGGAGCTTCAGTTGATTTCACTTAAGAAGAGTGTAGTGCCAAGACTGAATGATTTCCAAAGTCTCCTTCCCTCCAAGTCACATACTTCTCCCTACAAACTCTTTTATCAGATACATTTCAGAATATTTAAAAACAAATACAGAGATGATAGAAAATAGGCAGGACCTGAATGCAGCAGGCCAGCAACAGGAAACGATGTGGTTAAAAAATGAGCAAGTTCTACCAACAATTCACTTAAATGTTAACAGTACTTTCAATATTTGTTCTTTTAACCTACTTATAAGTTTCCTCAAGACATATCCTTACAGCGTTTCCTGAAAAAGATATCACTGAAGCTGAAGGATTTTTTTCTAAGCTATATATTTAATATCAAAGATTACAAAAGCATAGACACACTTCAGATGAAATCCTCCCAGTAAAGCTTCACATGATAAAGTACTTTCATTTCCTTATTTGTACTGCCATTACTGCCATAATCGTTCTCCAGAAGTATACATGAACAGCTACAAAAAAAAAAAGGGGGGGTGGGGAGGTGCAAAAATTACATACCATACAAAAGAACCTAGAAAAGTGTTAAAGCAAATCTTATAGAAGTGGATTAGTTTGAGGCTTCTTTTTGCTTTTTTTTTTTTTTTTTGTTAATTCCAAAGAGCAACCACAAGGAAAGAAATGCAAAAGCAGTGCTTTCGCCCCCCGCCTGCCCGCTGCCAACGCGCTCCGATGAGCGCCGTGGAGACGCTGCCCGGCTACAGCGCGACACTGGCCGAGGCGGCCTCTCCCCTCCCTCTGCAGCCCCAACGCCACCCGCGGGTGAGGGGCCAAGGCGTGCTCGGCGCTGCCTCACCCTCTCCCTCCCTCGGGACCCCACTCACATTTGCTGCATAATTTTGTTCAGGACGACGCCATCCACGAGGTCCATGTAGACGCCGAGTTTGTCCTCGTCCCCACTCCCCAGGGCCCCAAAGGTTTTCACCTGTCGGGAGAAAGGACAGCGGAGTTGGGGGTGGATGACGGGAGGGCGCCGCCGGACTCCAGCTGGGCCGAGGCCACCCCACCGACAACCTCCCCGTTCCCCCACTCTGCTCACCCAAGTCACCAAGGGGCTCTGCAGGAAGAGCTCCAGGAGCTCGGAGACGGTCACGTCCATGTCGCCAGGACCCGCCTGGCGGCGGCGGCAGGCTGAAGGAGCGGGGCCGTCTCACTCGGGAGACAAAGGCGCGGAGCCCATGGCCCGCCGCCCCGCTGCCCGCCGGGCGCTGCCTACAGGGGAAACAATGCTCTGCTCATCAGTCCCCCGCCCTCGCGCCGGGGGGAGACGAGGGGCCGCTCGCTGCCGCTGCAGTCCGTCCTCCCTGAGCAACAGGCCGGTCTTCCCACACTGAGCTCGCCCCACAGCTGCGGGAAGCTCTGCCCGGGCAGGAGCGGAGCCGCGCCGGGAGAGGGGGTCGAACGGGGACAGCCGCCCACGGCGAACTCCCCCAATGCCGGCAGCAGAGGCACGAGCCGAGAGCAGAGGCTCCTACAGGACGGCTCCGGGCAGCTCCGAACGGCGGCACAGCCCTGCAGCCCCACTCCGGCCGCCACCGCGGCGCTACCTGTGGCGGGGCGCGCCCTTGCCCCGACAATTAGACCCGGGCCGCGGCAGTGCCGTGACAGGCACAGCCCGCCGCGAATGAGAGGCAGGGAGAGGGTCGGCGCCGGCCAATGGGCGGCGACCCTGGGCGGCCACGGGGGCGGGCTGTGGGGCGAAGCCGGGTCATGCTGGTGGCGGTGTCCCTGAGGCGCGCTGGCCACCTCGGCTTCGCCCGCCCGTTGCGCCTCCCTGGAGTAGTGGCTCCCGCCCGTCCCGCATCCACCGTGGTGGGGTCCCTCGGCCGAAAGCTTAAGAGAGAGGCTTCTGCGGCCGGCCCGGGACGCGGCGCTGATAAGGCAGAGGGCAGGAGGTTCGGTTCGTTCCCTCATTTAAACCGAGGTGATGTGGAGCCTGGCGGCGAGGTTCACCCGCGACTTGAGCGGCTGTGGGATCTGCACCCCTGCCCGCGGCAGCTGCTTGGAGCCGCAGGGCGCTGTGCCCTCCTCTGCTGGGAAGCAGCGCCAACGCTGAACGCTAACGCGCGGTTTAAAGCTTCTGCTTTAAAAAGCATGGAACTACCCCTGAAGTACAGGCAAGAAGAGTTGGGTTTTTTTCTTTTTTTAGGGAAGCTTCAAAGCGTGCAGCATAAACCCTTTATTACAGCACAAAAATCTAAAATGGAAAACTTTTGAGAAAAACGAGAGGCGCAATCTGTTACATGCATGTTTGAAATCAAACGCAACAAGGTGCAACAGGCGATCCTCAGCCTTGCTTTCCAAACGCGCAGCAGCGTTACGGGTTTTGCTGGGGGCTAATGGTGCCGAGATTGACGGTGTAAACTGTCTGCGGGGGGTTGCCCCTTGCCCCGCGCTGGCGCAGCTCGAAGCGGTGAGTAGCGCGGTGCTGCCAGAGCACAGGCAGCTGTAACCGAACAGCTTTGCTGCTGAGGATGTGAATTATTTTGATGTGGGAGCACTGTTTATTCTATCTTTAGTTAGATAAAAAAAAAAAAAATCCCAGGTAATCTGGATGACTACTGCTTTATTTATCCCAGTCTCAGATTTTGAGGATATATAATTTGGTCATAAAGCTGAAGTATTACGTGCAGGATGATGCACAGCGAGGCTTGGTTTTGCTAGATTTCACGTTCCGTTGTTTGCTCTATTTTTCACGGATGCAGTGTTTTATCTCTGGTATTTATCACTTTGCATCAGCTACTTCTAATGCATTTTGCCTATTTCTTGTTTCATCATATTGAACACGCAAAATGTATTTTGGGTTTCACACGGTCAGGCAAACCGTATTTGAATTTCTCTGTTATTAACCACTTCCATACACGTTTTTGGAAAGGGAGCGGAGTGCGTGTGTGTGTTGTGTGTCGAGAACATCTGTTGTTTTGCCCGAGGGACGTGAGCAGTTTGCCAGCAATCCATTACTAAATGATGACACCGGTGTTCAGTACAGTGGCCCGTTTGTCTCACCGAAGATCGCTTTCAATGATTTGCTTTATAAAGGTCCTTATTTTAGGCAGCCCTGTACGTATCGAGGACCTAGCACTTTGTGGTAGCATCAGTCACCAATACAGGAGTGAGGTCAGACTTTATGGATGCTTCTGACAGAGTTCTACAGAGAAGGGAAACTTGCATCCCTGTGAAGGAGCCCACCTCGCTCCCGCCCCCCTCTGCACCCCAGGCTCGGCCCCCCAGGAGGGGCATTCGCCTTTCGCACCTGCCGGGCTCCCCTTAGATCAGCCCCCCAGGGTGGCATCTGGTGGTATCGTTAAAGAAATCCAGAGTAGCCCATGCCTCGGGGCTGGGATTTGCATTTGGATGGATCCCATTATTACACAAGAATGGCCCTAAATTAGCCGGTGAGCATGCTGTTTAAGGCATGCGATTTATTTTTGATCCTCAAACCTGTAGACCGAGGAAGGGTAACTTCTGGTTGCTAAGCGGGACAGGGCCGTGCCAACTGCCACTTCTTTACAAGCCAATACAGCTGCTTCGCTCCAAGTTTCTTCAGAGAATGTATCAGGAGCGTATAAATAGTTAACCCTTTATTGTGTGAGTCATTGTACTGGTTTTCACAAGAAGCCAAGAGGGGCCACAGCCAGGATAGACAATGGAACCAGACACTGGGATATTCGATACCACACTGACATCATGTCCAATATATATATATATATATATATGCCCCTTATAAGGGACAGGAGGAGGGAGCTGACCGGGGGAAGTGCGCACAATTTGAGCAGGTGGCGTGTTCCAGGTGGTGAGCAGTTTCACTTTGGTGTATTATTTCAGTAGTATTACTGCTATTACTGTTGTTTCCTCTCTAGTGCTGTTCTATTAAACTCTCATTATCTCAACCCACGGGATTTTTACCTTTTTCTCTTGATTCTCTTTCCCACCCCACAAGGGGTGGGGGGCAGGGGAGGGTGTGAGAGCAGCCAAAGGGTGCTTAGTTCCTGGCTGGGCCTAAACCATGACAGACATGTAGTCCAAGCATTTCTGAACCTGGAAAGAAGGAAGGTTTGCAAGGAAGCTATCTGTTGCAGGTAGAAAGAGAAGCAGGTAGGCTTTTGAGTGTAACAGCTCCTTTCTCAGAAGAAAAATAGTTAACAATTTCTCAACACTTAGAGAGATGGACTGCTATACTTCCAATTTATTGAATCTTCTGGTTTGTGAACAGATTGCATGAAATAAAATGTTAAAGCTGTTACTACAGTAACAGTTACAACAGAGGACAGATGTGTTAATCATTAGAGTCAAAAGAAAAATAACTTCATATGTGACAAATATATAGTCCTCTTTAGAGAGGACAGAATACAATGCTGTAAAGAATTATTTCCTACTTTCCACAACTTGGATGTAACTCACCTGTAGCAGTGCACCTCTACAGAGTCCTGAAACGAAGCAACAGTTGAGTTGGCATGGTCCTATCTACTTGTTGCCAGCAAGTGAGATGATGGAAAGGTAGGGCACATCATGGAGCAGCACAATTCTAAACCCCAGCCTTCTTATCCAGGAAATCTTCCCTGGGGTGCTGTTCGGTGCCAAACTCTCACGCGTTATTCAAGGGCTTAGAGAAAACACTTGGCCTCTGGCAGTAGCGTAGCGGGTGCCGAAGACGAGGGGCCGCAGGAGCAGAGCGGGGCCGGGGATGCGGTGGCGGGCGGGAGGCGGGCGCCCTCTGCCGGGGGCGGCCGGGGGCGCAGGCGGCGCGTCCCGCCGGGGCGGAGGCCGGAGGAGGCAGCGGGGCGCTCCCGGGGCTCTGGGCATGGCTGCGTTCTCGCCTCTGGTGCTGAAAGCAAAACAAGGGTGGGAAATGTCATTTTTCTTGTTTTGAAAAGCGGTGCCACTGATGTAATACGTAAAATACCGTTAAATCTTTTCAACGCGCACAAGGGGAAATCGAAGTGCTGTTAGCTCTTCAGATGAAGATCAAAGAGCTGAAGAACTGGGGGAGACACGCTGAGAAATAAGCCTGTTGAAGTGCCCGAGTCTAACTGCTCTCCGCAGCTGCAAACTTCAAGCTGGCCACACAAGAGCAGTGCATGTTGGTAACACCCTGCTGTCCTGAAAGAGAAACAAGACCAGACTTGCCCTGGAGTCCTGCAAAGTTCAGTCCTGGGTACACAGTACAGGATTCAAGGAAGCCAGCCTGCCTGCCTTGGGCAATAGCTGTACCCAAGCTATTCAACCCCCAAATTGTGTACGTTTAGTTTCATTCTCCTCAGTAATTCTCTGTCATACCTGTCAGCCCCAGCTAGGTGCATACTGCTTCTTCAATGTTCTCCTGAGCACTTCTATTTACCCACCTTGTGTTTCACCAAAGACATAGCTTATAAAACCTCACGTACTTACTACAAGTCAAGCTCTCATTTCTGGTGGTACCTAAAGGTTCTCCCTAATCATGACAAAAATGAAATAAATACCCATGAGTATGTCCAATGCAATTAAAATAAATACCTGTGAATATCTCCAAGGAAGTTCAGATCCAGAAATGTATATGCAACTGCATTTAGTAATCGCGATTCTTACAATAAAGAAATGATGAAAATGTGTAGTATTTAATGCAATTTGCACCAACATTTTCGTACCATTTGCACGGGGTTTTTTTTATCCCAAAACATTTATCAAAGAAGTAAGAAGCACCAGAATGATTTAAAACACATACAGAGGTACAAGCAACCAAAGACACCAGGATGTTTAATGTCTATGTTATCATCATGAGTATTCTAAAGCACTCTTTACAGCCACAAAGCACTCGACTCTCAGTAACACAGACCACAGAAGGAAGTTTCTAAGCTCAAGCATTTCCAAATGTTCCTTTAGGGTGACTGTAAATGGCATGATTCACCTCCCTCAGACTGTCCCCTAGCAACGTTTACAACCATCAACAAAGCTCCACCATTCATCTGCTGTCTGAAGTGTAAGTTGCTGAGGAATGGGAATAACAGAATTCACAAGATTACAATACAAGAGTTAAACTCATGGTAATCAGGAAAAGGCTTTTTCTCCACCTCTGCTTGGGACTGTCATTAAGCAGTTTTCTTGCAAATATGACTCTACTGTTCATCAACCAACTTCTCAGCTATGAAGCAAGTTTAGTTTAAATAGACTCTAGAGCTGTAAACAATGAGTGCCAGGAAAAAAAGAAGGTGGCCAGAAGATAGCTTTGCTTCTCATAATATCTGGTTCTGAAATGCCATTTTCAATTGTTCATTTTGTTTGGACAAAGGCAGTAAAGAAACTACATTAGAGAAGTCTGAATGAAAATAAAAAGAAAAAACTGTATGTGCTACCAAAACACAAACAAAACCCCAGAAGTATTTGCTTATGTGCCTATTTGCTTATGTGCCTTAGATCAATTTGAATGGGGGGGGGAGGGGGGGAGGCAATTGTAATTACAGAGTCTCCGTGGCTGGTATCTGAAAGCAAACATTCAGAGAGAAACTCCCAGAAAGCCTAGTATTAACCTTTGGTACAGGGCGGGATGTTCATTCGGTGCTGAAATTTAAGCCAGCTGCATAGGCTCCTGTTGAGATTAATATAACAGAATCAAAAATAAAAGGAGAGTTTGGGCAGGATCTCTCAAACTTCCAAATCCATAGAAAGTAAATACAGAGTCAAAAACACAAGGCAAGCAATAAAGTTAAAACTAAGCAAAAGATATGGGGAGAAGATTGAAAGGGCAGCAGTGATTTTGGGAGTTTTGCATGAACTTGAAAGCAAGGGAGGAGTACTCACATCACAAGCAAACACCAGAATGATGGCATAACCTCCTCAACTTGAGCCCTTCAGAGAAGCAATGAGTGCCACAGCAGCAGAGGAACACTCACGAACCTGAAAGAAAGAAGAACAAACTCACTGAATTTAGACACATGGGCTAAAGAGGTGCTAAAAACAAAGGCTGGTTGTGATACAAAGCAGTGAGCTTGGGTACAGGAGTGTGAGAACTGTACATCCAGAAATTTGGGAAGGGTGTCATTTGAAGCAGCAGGAGAGGCGGAAGGTATCTTGAAGTTTCAAAGTCACAATAAGGCCCGGTCTGTTGAGAAGGTGTTTATTGAAGAGGCAAGGACCCAAATAATTGTGTAAAGTGTTGAGGATGTTATCAAAAAGCTTGGGTTCTCATCAAGGTACAGAACATAACCAAGGCAATACATGTTCCTCAGTTTCTCTCTTTAGCAGGAGGTAAAAGCAGCACTACACCAGCATCATTAACTGGGAATCATGAGATGAGCAGAACCACCAACAGGACCACACTAGGGACTGTCACTGGCTCCTGCGAAGGGAAAAAGGGGAGTATAGAAAGAAATAAAATGTATCAAAAGGAACATCTTTTGATTACATTAAAGATTTAATACTGACTTATTTTCAAATAATCAGTATTGATGCCTATCAGTCATCACTAGCAAAACGTTCCTTACAGGAACAGAATGTAGTTTTTAAGATCCAATGCTTTAGGGAATTGTTCATTTGTCAGACTGATAGTTGTAGTTATACAGGAGTGTATCAACATCTGTATTGATGACTTTAAAGGCTAGGTAAAAATAACAGGCAAGCACAACCAAAGATTTTATATGCAGCTCTGGAAAGTACTTAAGCTGGCTACCGTTGAAGAAAAGTGTAAATTCACGTACAAGAAAAAAGACTTCAAGGAGGACCAGTCAACAAAGCCTTGGCAGGGAGGTAGATGGCAGTAGGGCTGGGACCACCACCTCATATCTACTGAAAGCTGTTTCTTGAAACAGTGAACAACATGGGGAATGAGATTTGTGTCCATGCTGCCTGCTCAAACAGCAGCCCAAGTTCACTTCTGTGTGCAAGAGTCTGACAGACCCAGGAAGAATGTTAAGAGTTTAAGGAACTAAGTAAATTAAAGACCCCAGTTTTGTCCAGGGGTTGTGACAAAAGGCACAAAGTTAAGCCTGTCCAGTGATGAGTATAGAAGAACTGTACTTTGGTGAGGTTACTGTTCAAAAGCCCGTCCCTTTCTTGGCTATACACACCTCATGCCTGTCCTCACACTCTGATGTAAGACCTGGAGGCAGCTTATCGATCAGCATAACTCAGATCTTTCACTGTTTTACATAGTAGTATCTGGGTTGTCCAAAAAGCAGAGAGATAAGATCATGCATACATTGTAGTGATTGTATTCACTACATTGTACAAGCTGATCTCCATCTGATCTCCATCAGCTATCTAGCCATACTTTGTTAATACGTTACAAAGGCTTGTAAGATACTGCAAGCTGCCAGACACATTTTTATATTAGCAGCACCCTAAACCAGCCATGGTGTATTATTACTCTAGTAGAGGAAGCCTTGACGCTCAGTGGGAAAGACCTATTAACCAACCAGTTATTAAGAGGTGGGCTGTGTTATGATATGGTAGACTACCTTTCAAATGTCTGGCTAATGGCTAGAAATAGATGAGGTGCCTATGTAGTCAGATAAAGATATGGCTATCTATATAAATACTAAGAAATTTTGAAAGGTGCTTCATAAAGAATAGACACAACTTTGGTACTTGGGTCTTTTGCCCATGAAAACCAAACATTTACATCTTCCTTGTTTCTTACTGCAGGTAATCTAAACCTTGAAGAGGTAGGATATTTATTTCCATTTTTAAGGTAGACTCAAACATGCTAAAAGCTGTGCTCTGTTGGTTTTTATCAGCAGTTATTTCTTCAATAAGAGTTGCAGCTTCCAGCTCTCTTGGCTCATCTACCAAATTGCAACTGATAGTAGCAGAGGAAGTCACTTCTGTTTTGGGGGACTCCAAGTAGGGGGAGCCATGGGGAGGAAACAAGCCTTTTTTTCAGGGTAGATGATCTTACACTACCATTTTCAGACATGTAAAAGTAGAAGCAGATTGGAATCATAGAAGTTATAAAGTTTCTCCCAAACGTTCATTATTGTTGTTAGCATAGGCTCCTGTGAGTTGGTTCAGCAGCAGCTGCTTCCAGTTACCTCCATGTCCTTAGTCACAAAATTGATCAAATCCTGCTTAATGGCAAGATTAACAAAACACACATCCCAAATCACAGCTTCCTTCAGGGATCCTGGAAAAAAAAGTAGAATTATTTAAATAATTTAAATAAAAGAGTGGATTTAGATTGGATGTAAGGAAGAAGTTCTTTACCATGAGGGTGGTAGAACACTAGAATAGGTTGCCCAGGGAGGTGATTGAGGCCCCATCCCTGGAGACATTCAAGGTGAGACTTGATGAGGCTCTGAGCAACCTGCTCTAGTTGAGGATGTCCCTGCTCTCAGCAGGGGGGTTGGACTGGATGACTTCTAGAGGTCCCTTCCAACCCAGACATTTCCAGGATCACAGAATCAACACCAGTTTAGTGAAAGCACGAAGGTACAATTTTACTGTCTCTGGTCTCACCAGAACGATGGAAGACTGTACTAACCTCTCCAGCCTAACAGCATTAACATCTCATCTGAACACCACAGCTGTCAAAAGGCCACTCAACATTAGCAGGTTTAAAATAACCCTTACTGAGGCAAACACACTTGAAAATTTCAAAGATTTCAGCTGCTAAAGCATACATCTGAAACACAGGAGAAAAGACTAACCTCATCTGAAAACTCATGAACATAATGTAAAGGTTGAAGTAAGCACATACTTGCATAAGTAATGCTAATGAACAGTGAGTGATACACACGACTAACCAAATGCTTCAGAACCCTTCTAGGTGCACAGCCCACGTACAGTATCATTATGTATATAAAGTTCCTCACAATTGGAGTATCAAAATTGACATTATTCAACCCCATTCTAAATTACAGATGCACATTTTATGAGCATAATTCTACCCTGTACTGAAAAACTTCCAGGTCTCAACCTAAACTAAAACCAGTTGTTCCCATGGAGCCATTTCAGAGAGGTTCTCAAGACGTATACATCTCCAGAACATGCAACAGTGCACAGCAAGGGTACCAGCACAGGTCTGAAATAACTGTAATTCAGTATAGCGATTGCAATAATTTGCCAGTAGTTTTTTTTTTTTTTTTTTTTTTTTTTAATATAATCCACTGGCTCATGTTATTTTTACATTGTTCATAAACACAATTAACATACAAGACTGCATTTTCCCCCTCTTTTTTTTTTTCCAGACAGCCTTTTTTCCAGCAGTCTGCAGGGCTTTATTTCAGCTTTGAATAGTTTTATTAATTGCAATTTATATTAAAACCCTACAAGATTTACATGCTTCAATGACTGCGATTGCAACTAGAACAGTATTAAATCAAGATACAAGCTCACCCGATAGCCAACCACCAACAATACCGTAAGTTATGCCTCCCTTGCACAAATAACAGACCTTATGAATTGTGTCTGTGGTTGAAGGCAGGTATTACACATTCTTCCATAGAAGGTTTTGCTTTATCTGCAGCATGCCCACATGCCCTGCCTCCTTTCTGGACCGAACTATAAGCTATATATACCTTCAGTCTTTAGGGACCCCAAGAAAAGAAAGCAGGAGGAACAGGCGGAGAACACGCCCATGGACAAGTTATCTTGAAAACCTTCAGTTGTTGGTAATTTCTCTTCTTTGAATGCTTGCCACGTTTTATACTTAGGCTTCTGTTGAGCCCAAGCAGTAACCCACCTGGTCTCCTACTTCCATGACCTACCTGAGTCTTAATATCCCCGATGCAGGGGAACTGCAGTACTACTCCAGCATAGACAGCATTGGTCCAGGATGCCTCTGCAGCTGTAAAATGGTTGATAAAAGGTAAAGCTAAACTTCTGTGGCCACTCTACAGATGCTAGGAAACATAATTTGGCAAGGCAATCAATGTAACTTGCGCTGGGTTGAAAGGTAGCTTGTGTTCAAAGTGCAGCCACAGTATCATTATGAGAGGACTCAACATTTATCTAACTAAACAGTTTCTGAAATTTGCAGAGGTGCAAAAACACAGCTAAACCCAATTTGAATGGTTTCATCCTTGGTATGTTAAAAGGATTGGGCCTGCTTGACAACTCCATAAGACAGGACCTCTCACTTGGGTAGGCTATGAGAGATGAACAGTCTGAATTTGTTTACCAAACAGATGTATTGCAGACAGGTACATCTTGGAGGCAATTTATTGTTAGATACACCAGCTTTCAGGTCCTTCTGCCCTCATGCCATAGGAGATCTGTTTTCAGTGATGTGCACTGTTACCTGAATGCAGCTGATCTCTATGTACAGTGGAAGAAAACCTGGAAATTTTCCTGATTACCTGGAATTACTTTAATTAGAGTAAAGGTGAGCTTCAATAGGGGAGCAGGTAGACCATATACTTTTGTCTGGTATTCCCATCAACCCTAGCCTCAAAGCTGGGAAATGTACATCTGAGTAACTAGCATCAAGTCTCAACCACTGAAGGAATATAGGGGCTTGTACTGATGATTCAAGCACATTGTGTCTTGCCTGTACAATACTTATGTGTTTACCCTGAACTGTGAACCCCTACCGAAGCATAGTTAAAATGTCTGACACCAAAGTTGAAAAAAAAAAAAAACAAACCCCAAAACCAAAAACAACCCCCAAAAAACCCCCCCAAAAAACATGGTTTCAGGCAGCTCCCTGAGACAGCATGGGGACTCTACTGAGCAGGACATTGCACCTAATCTTCCAGGGATCAAGCTCTCAACTCTTGCCCTCTGTGTAATATTCATTACCAAGAACTGCCCCATTTCATTTCAAATATAATGAAATTCAACCTTGGAAAGGGATTTCAAGTGAACTTTGAGGAATGCTTGGCTAAGTATTTTTCCATAATGCACACTTAAATCTGAAATTACTGATATGTATTAATAAACTCCAAGCAAAAAAAGTTTTGACTTTGTAGTTAGCATAGAATCTGCCATGCAACAGACAATATTCAGAAACCAAATGCTAATCTGCACTTGGGTGTGATCACATACGATCCAGCCTCAGATTTTCATTTCTCTTATTTCTATTTCTATGTGATCCATTCATGTCATTCCATAACATGACAATTGTTACAAAAGAAAATTGTTGCTTTGAATGTCCAAAAGGAAACCACCTCTTGAAAACACATGTAAAAAAGGGTCTCTTGTTTGTAAAGGAACTAAAACTCCCATTCACAGGAAGCACTGCTGTGCAAAGCCATCTTCTGTAAAAGCAGTATGGAAGAAGGATATAACATTTAGTTTCAAATGAGTAAGCAGTATTATCTACATTTTTGGAAAAAGGGGAAAGAATATAGTAATTGATTTAGACCTGAAGTTTAACTGCTGTTTTTCAATTGAGAGTATTAGAATAAATTTCAAAAGATGGTATCTTTGTAAAAAGTTTATTCTACAACCACCTTTGAGTCACTAAAACTGGTATTCCAAAGGAAATCAGATTTTCAAAAAATACCACTAATGCCATTTTCCTTCAGCTTTAATTATTTTTTTATTTTCTTTTTTTTTTAATAAGTCAAATGAGTCAATATATTGGCATTCCTAAATCATTCATCTTGCATTTTGATGAGTTTGCCTATCATCATTGTTTTAAGCTGTGAAATTTCAAAGCCTCTTTGGAATACTCATTTCATATTTATAGGTTTCATTCTTTTTTATTCCATCCCATTTCCCCGATTTTTTTTTTCCTTGACAGTTGCTGATGTAAAATTTTATATAAAATATTGAGTCACAAAATAGTATTGCTTTTATGCACAATGTGGTAGGATTCCCCCTCCCCCCCAATAAAAACTATACCATCCTCCATAAAATCCTAAACATATTAACTGTGGTGCAGAACAAATTACACAGGGTGAAACAGGTACCAAGCACAACAGTGAAATTATATTACATCAAAAAATTTTAATGGTCCCAAATATATACTCAACAACTAAGTATACACTCAGGGGGGGAGGGGAAATTATGACACAGAAGTGACCACATCTAGAATTCCACTCAATCTTTAATCAAGAAGGGACAAACAAATCCCCACCTCCAAAAAAAAAAAAATCTGCAGTTTAAAGGGCAAAGGGAACAGATTAGAAAAAAAAAAAGAAAAAAAAGAGGAAACTTTATATTCTGCCCTCCCCCATAGAGGTTTTTAAAACCTGTTGTAGCTTGACTAAAATGTTCAGAATGTACGATTTCAAAGGCAGGTCTCTTTTTATATAAAGAAACTGCTGGCATTCTTAACTAGTGAAGAATTATGGCAAAACCTGCCGTTTCTTCAGAAGTCACATACATGGTCCAAGAAAGCATATTCTGATTGTAGCAACTGACCAGCCAATCCAGAGTTCCCCTAACAAAACTCCTGCCCTGTTGGCTTTTTTATTTGTTTTTCTGTTTTGTTTTGTTTTCCATTTCCTTCCCTGAGAAAAGGGCAACGTGTGGTCCAAGCTGGAGAGCTCAAAGGCATAAGTCTTTCCCCTAAACGAAGTATTTCTCCTTCTGCTCCTTTGAATTGGCACTTGATTGGCAGAAATCTGTTTGTATAGGTTGAGCTGTGTCTCACACAGTAGTTGACAAGAGATTGCTGCTTTGCTGTGGGTTTGTTTTGTTTTTGGAAAAAGTATCCTTCCCCCAACCAGTAATATTCTTCAGTAGTTGCCATTATGATGACTCAAGCTTTGCTTTCTTTGACAAGGGTAAAGTTTCCTCTTTATCTTCATCTTCATCGTCCTCTTCATCATCATCAGGATAATCTACAAGCCCAACTAGGCCTCCCTACAAAGACAGACACAATTACTATAATTAAGAAAGTGTTGGCACATTGATTCTTCACATTTCTATTGGCAAGTGATGTTTGCACAGGATATTGCCATAGTTTTGAATAAAATGAAGCAGAGTAAAATTAAATCCTTCAGTATGAAAACTATATTGTCTGAAAAATGTTTAAATGACTAAATCCAAAATGGGGTTTTACCTATCCAACTGGGTAAAAATATTTCCATTTGAAACTTTAGAAAAATGCAAAAATCTGCTTTGTTTTGCTAAATGCCACTGCAGCTCTATCTGTAAAGATGTACATTTTTTTACCGAGCATAGCTCACTGCAGCAACAAGCAATCTGAAGTACTTCAGAAACAAATACAGAATATATTTTATTTTCTGAAATATGATACTTCTAGAACACAGTATCTTCACAAAAGCTAGTTTAAATGTGTAGAAACTTATAAAAAAAGTTTTAACTAAGTGAGGTGTACAGGTGTCCTGTACACAAAATTTCAACAGTGTGGCAGCTGAAAATGAAAGCGTATCTAGTAATATTAAAAACTCCCTTGTATTGCAAATAACCACAAATTTTCAGATTATGCAGCTCTGGACCCAAGACAAAGTGGCATGAACTTCTAAAAACTTTAAGTATAGTACACTGCAATTTCTGAAATTTAACTAGCATGACTACAATGGTAGTTACTGGTACTTCACTCAAAGATCGTATCCCTTACTCAGGTGTCTGATTATAGACACTCAAACCATAACATTTCAGACAGCTGTATACCAGAATAGAACTTGATACTCAGTGACACACATTCTTTAGTCAGGCTACACCACACAAAATAACAGGATCAGGTAATTAATGAAAACCCCAATGGCAACACTGTTTCTAGTTTGCAACTGTGGCATATTTATAAATAGTGTGCATTTTACTCAAAGAAGGTAGCTTACTCCTGAATCCATGAATGGTTTTTCGGTGTACTGCATATTCAGTGTAAACTGAACATTTTTTGTAGGCCACCATGACTTGAAATTTGAGCCAACACCATATGCAATATGCTCCACATGTAAAGACTCCATTTCAGATTAAGGGAATGACACTCTCTGGAAGATAACAAGACTCCAGTGGAAATAACAGAATAGACTGAACTAAGTTTCAAGTGGGTTCTATTCCTTTCTACAAGTGCTTAACTGACTACTGTATTTTTTTCGTAAATTAAAATAAATTTGAATCCCCTTCCTCCACAGATGGATTTAGAGGAGGTGGAAGCGTCCCTTTATTCTTCCATCAGCTGAATTCATTTGGGTGTTTTCAACAGAAGGTAATCAATGGAAAAAAAAAATCTAAACCCCCTTTGCCTTTACTAGAAGTTAGGTGAACAAGCAGTCTGGTGGCATTAAAAAATAAGGATGAATCAGTTATTCCAAGGCTACCCAAAAACTGAGACACATACCTGATCTTTCAGAAATGGAAACATTTGTTATGGAAGCAAGTTCTCATTATCTGAACCATGCTGTACCAACACTACCTTATTTGTCCCTCAGTACTGAGAGAACACCAGTCCCTTAATTTCCCTGACTTGGTTTAAATAAACATGGTTTTAGCCAAAAATCTGATAAAATCCAACAGCACCCTAAAGTGTATTTTAAAATGCTGGGTTTGGATATTTACTGCAAGTTAACCTGACTTTTAAATCGGTTTTCTTCTTCTACTTCAGTATGTTCCAATCCAAAACTGTATGTTACTTCAAAAAGTAAAAAAGTCATGCTAGGCTATTAAAAAGTGTTTTCTTTTTGGCTTACAGCAACCACTTCTCCATAATACACTATTTCTTTCACATGTGCCAATTTTATCGTTCTGAACAATACTAAAAATAGTAACAGCAGAAATTTTCTTTGTGGGTGGTGGGACATTGTTGAGTCTGGTAAAATTTGTCAAAGTTTCAAAAGTATTTTTCTATTTCTGCCTGCCAAATATAGTTCTGCAATTTAACAGAAATGTTTGTATTTCACAGTAAAGATCACTGCAAGCAGCAACTAGCTTTTTGCTTCAAACTTAAAAACTCTTTTAATGCCCAAACTCTTATTTCCTCTTTTATATGCAAGTCTGTTCTCCTTAAAAATGCTACTGGCCAGAAAAAAAATATACACACAAACCAGACAGTCCATTACGGCTTCACGTTAGAATTCACACAAACTTGAGAGAGATGCTAAAGCAAATTCCTAGTCTGTAACGAGGAAGTCAACCTATATCCATCCACAATTACCTTAGTTGTGATAGCTGCCATCTGAGATGTGCTTTTAGAAACTGATCCTGGAGACCCAGGGGACCCTGGTGATCCGGGAGACCCTGGGGATCCGGGCAGATTACTTGCAGATGACTGGCTGGTAAGGTTAGATTTTGTACCACTGGAAAAAGAAAGCTTGAAACTTGGGCTCTGACGACCTGACAGGTTAGTTTTCAGAAGAACTTCCTTTTCTTCACTCTCTTTTACTGGAGAGAGAAAAAAATAAACACACAAAAAACCCCCCAAAGTAAAGCCATATTATTGAGTGAAACATTTAATTACAAATCACTTTATTATGTGGGAAAAGGCTTAATAATTTATATACAACTTGAAGTGAATCATCATAGACCCTTGTTTATACTATATCACCTACCAGCTGTTGTCATCGGCCAGGAATGAACACTTATTCTACCAATGGCATCACCTGAACATTTACATTCTGAATTATAAATCTGAGTAAAATAGAGGAAAACTTAACTAAAATAGAGAAAAACTTGACTATCGGCTAAGACAGTCATTCAAATGCTTTAAGAAATCAATGACAATATTTTGTATCCTTCTGCTTTTAAAGACAACAAAACTTGTTTTGAAGAGGTAGTACACCAACTTGGTGTCACAATTTCAAAATCTAAGGATTTCACAATAAATATATACAAATCCTTCATTGCAGTAGGTCTAAAGAATACAAGCTATGGCTTCTGCCTAAGCCATATGGCTTTCTTATTATAACTTACATTTTTTCCTTTCCATAAATTTACTGATAGGATCCATAATATCTTCATCATTTTTAGTTTTGTCAGAAGGGGGCACCACTGCCTCTCCATCTTCCATATCGTCTTCATCAGTATTAAACCACATTTCCTCCTCATCCTCCAGGGTTCTTGCATCTCTTCTGTATCTATGGTTTCTCAAAATGGAGCGCATGCTGCAGAACAGTAAGTTTTAAAACTCTCAAACACCAATTCATATTAATAACAAAACTTTCACTCAGCATTTACAAAAACTTTCACTCAGCATTTATAGTGACAGCTTACAGATACAAATATTGTAGAGCAATAAAAATACCAGAAAATCATTCTGTAATACGAGGCTTTGTATTTTCAATGCAAATATAATTACAAATTTTTCTTTATAAAGAATCAAAGTGCAACTCTTCTAATAGCACATTCAGATTACTCTGTCCATTCAAAATTCTTAAGCTTGCAAACATCACTACTAAAAGTAATTTCAATAAATGTCAATGAAGTGCTGCATTCAGGCTTTGTTTAACAGTTTGCACTAGTAAATAAGTTGTAAACCAGAGCTTAGAACTATGGACATTTTTTTTTTGAAAATACTTTACAACTTGTCAGTATTTGTATCTAGGCCTCTTAGACCCCTAAAGTGCCACTTCTCCCTCCCAATTTGATCTATTATTGCTGTTGGTCTAGCTCAGCTCCACGTTCCTCAGCTCCTTTTTTCCTAACAGCAGCCGTATTATGGCCTTGAAGGAGAGGGGCAGTAACGTGCACCCTGAAGAACTGGAGGAGAATTATAAGATGCTGAGAACACTCTTCTCATTGCTGCCTGTTGAGTTTAAGTCAATTTCCAACAACAGCGTGAAACCCTTGACAGATTTTCTGTAGCACTTCTTCAAAATTTACTGGCCACAATGTAAGTCTGAAACGTAAAGTTTTTCATAAAGTGTCTGTTACTGGAATCAAAATGATAATAATACAATCTAGACTGATGCTATTTAGAGATGGTCTTGCATTACTGACTGTGGGGGAAAAAGCCAGGAGGGGAAAAAAATAGAAAGTTACAAGTTATTTAATAAGAATGCTAAATGTACTTTAAAAAAAAAATCTTAATCTGAATAATTTGCTTGCCAACACTATCATCTGGATCTATACATACTGAATCATTTTCCATTGCATTTAAATTCAAGTTCTGCTAATAGTGCAAAACTGTAACTTAAGTGGCACTCTACAGAACACTTTTGTGGCCCATGTCAACAAAATTTTTTTCCTTCTTCCTTACTGGAGTACTCTTTGCTAAAATATGTAAACAGATTCTTAGTTTTGCATTTTATTATTTCTGGGGTTTCACTTAAGAAATTATATGGACCATGACAGGCCCTGTGCAGCCACTATACAAAATGTAGCAAGGTGGTAAAAACTGGTCTGGTTGAGCAACAAACCTCTTTAAACTCTAATCTTCTGCTGGATAAATTCACACAGCACAACTACACACAATCACTTAGCTCAACTTAAGCGAAGGAAGGACTAATGTTTTACTTCCTATACTGAAATTACCAAAGGTGGCTGTGTGTCCTTTCCAATACATGCATTAGTGTAAGAATCATAAGCTTAAGATTTACGCTTAGCTGTCAAAAGCCAAAGTAATAACATCTCGCCTGTAGAACTTCAGTAACTCAGAAGTGCAGATCCCACACATGAAAGGCCTTCAACATTTTTAACCACACCTATGATGATACTCCCCTTTTAATTGTACTAATCTCAAATTGAAATATGGTAGGAAATAAAGTAACTTAAAAGTCTGAAATTTCATGATGTCCTAGTATGACTAACCAGGATTAATTTTTTTATGTGGTTCCAAATTAATTGGCAACAGAACAAGAACGGGTCCTGCTAACAATTCTTAAGAGTAACTAATCTATTCACATAAGCAGTCCATTTTTTTTTTATTAAACTACACACAGAAGTAGTATAATTTGCCAAAAATAAATGGAGTAAAAAGTCCTAGACTTCCTATACACTCTGCCATTTTAAGCTTGGCTAGCTATGTACTAAGGAAGGGAACTTTTGCTCTGGAAAAAATGAGTGATTGAAGTATTAGATCAGATTTATTTTTACTTCATCAACAAATCTAACAAAGTATTCCCTGAAAATTTCCTTTTATCTTCTATTTCTCAGTCACTTTGATACAGCTTATCTAAATATATACTCCCACAGCTAACTAAAATAAGAAATCTGACACTAATCCCACTATCAATACAGGCTGGGGGAGAAGGTGATAGAGAGCAGCCCTGCAGAAAAGGACTTGGGGTTGCTGGTAGATGAGAAGCTGGACAGGAGCAGCCAGTGTGTGCTTGCAGCCCAGAAGGCCAATCACACCCTGGGCTGCATCAAATGAAGTGTGGCCAGCAGATCGAGGGAGGTGACTCTACCGCTCTACTCTGCTCTGCTGAGACCTCACCTGGAACACTGCACCCAGCTCTGGAGCCCTCAGCACAGGAAGGACATGGACCTGATGGAGCAGGTCCAGAGGAGGGCCACAGGGATGATCAGGGGGCTGGAGCA
>JANIJG010024273.1:0-21342 GCA_024611175.1 Megaceryle torquata | reverse complement strand
AGGGCAGGGGTGGAGTCCCTGTGATCCCTGGAGGGGTTTCCAAGCCCCCCGTGGAGCTGTGGTGCTGAGGGCCATGGTTTAGTGGTGCCCTGGTAGTGCTGGGGGAACAGTTGGACTCCATGATCATATGATTCTATGATGGCACTGCTGCCATCCATTTCCATTACATGGAGGCTGAGGCATAGAGGTGATCCAGGGGAACTGGACTTGTTTCATGTAGACACTCTCCATAACAAAACAGACACATTTCTAACTGTAGAGAGTAATCCAGTATTACCAGTTTTGCCTGTTCTTCAGCAGTGACATGAAGAGGTTTGCTAACACTCTGAAGATGACACAGGGCTGGAGTTACACACAGAGTTTACAAAATCACACAGAATTCATACATTTTACATAGACAGGCTCCCTAAAGTATCACACCATATTTTAGCATCTGAACTTAGCGTGATTCAGTAAAAGAATCCTGCTTCTCTGCCATGGATCTTGGGCTCTGCAACCTCCTCCGCACACATATATCATCACTGACTTCCAAAGGAGTGCTGTTGGCTTGAGGGACAGAGGTGTACCTCCTATAATGGTATATACCACATTCTGCAGCAACCTTTCTTCTCATATTTCAGAGTTGAAAAAGGCCTGTCAAAAAGGGGCTATTATGAAAGGGAATTTGAAGACATTCATAAACATCTAGACAGAAAATTGCATTTTCAATATGAGAACCTCAATAGTTAAGGCTACATTTGGGAGATCACTATGGCCCTCTTATTTTCTGCTTACGCTGTCAAAGTTTGAATTCATGTTGGGTTTTTGAGCAATTCAAACAAAGGATACTTTCATAAACATCCATTTCATAAACTACAGCATATCTAATTCTTTGGGTTCTGAAGGCTGAGCTGAATGTAGTGTTTGTAGTCTACTGAGAATATGTCTGGAAAACATAAAACAATCTACTAGGTAAGTTACAAAGCTGTTGACATAGGGAATGAAAATGGAAATTCTGTAGTAGGCTCCTACCTCCCCAGTTTTACGCCGTACTTTGCCTGATGTCAGCTGATTGGTGCAGTATATCTTGCTGTTAGTATCCCATTTCAGAAACATTCTGACATTATCTATTTGGCAGTTTGAAAAATAGTATCAAACCCACCCCCCCTGATGCATTTGAGCGCACGTTGCAACCCAGAAATCGTAATATCCATTTCCATCGATGCAAGAAGCAGGTTAGTGCCAACTCCAAGTGGATTCATTCCTGAGAATACAATACATTGAGTCCACAAAACCTACCCCTACTCACACCCCTGCACACACAGCCTGGCCAGAAAGACTAAAAGGAATTAACTGGATTTAATTTCTAGTGCCTCCCAGTAAACAGACAGGTTCAAGCCCCTGCGAGGTGACTGGTTAAGTTCTGTGACAGCGCTGGCACAGATAATTTTTGACACCTCACCTGCCCATGGAAGGAATGCAAAGAGGAGCCTTTGCTCAGAAAAAGGAGTTTATTAAGATTACTTTTCAAATAATTTACGAGGATTGCAAAGATGGGAACACCTCTAAATGGGCTACAATCACCCAATCACTTGAAGGATGTGTTCCACTGCAAACACGCTTGGTACGTCAATAGGAAAAAATATATGCTGTAAATTCTGTTGTAATAATTATTGGAAATGCTTGAGCCTTGATGGAATTTGGCAATAGCTGCAAAAGCTCCACTAAATATAGGACTCCAGGCACACTTAAATTAACAGGAGATTTATCGGTGGCCTTATTAACCAAATTTTCCTCTTATTTAACATTTAAAAGCTTTTTTACCACACAGATTTCTCTGTAGTATATCAGATAAAAATTCATGCTGGTTAGCTTCACCAGTATTGTCACGGCATTTTCCAGCACCTTCTGGAACTGAGCAGCCAGGAGATAAGTAAACCAACTGAAGTAGGGCCTATGAAACACCATACCTTTTTATGGCTTTGCCTGAAAGAAAATGAAGCCAATCTCTGCTAATATCCCTTTCATTTACACCGTTTGTTACTAGATTTCCCTACAGGCATCGGTGGCTGGCAAACAACTCCCAGCACCTTGATTACAGGAAATCATATTTCTCCCCGTGCCAAGCTTCTTTGTAAGTACTGAAAATGGTTTGTCTACTAAAATACATTTTCTTAACTTACCAGTAATTCTACGCTCTGAACCACCCAATTTCCTTCCTCTCCCAACGCAGGAACCAGTTGTATTCCTGCTCAATATAGCCAGACTCCTCGTTTACTTTTTGTTGTGTTGTGTTTTGTTTTTTTCTAACGGAGATGAGTCCATCTCTATTAAAAGTGGAATCAAACAACTTGGAGAATGTTTTAGGGGAAGAGGGAGAGAAAAAGTTTTATTAGTAGGGGTTACAAATGATTTCAACCACAATGGCAGTACAGAAATCTTTACCTGATTTCCCTTGAATTTTAAGAATTGTGGAGTTGAACTGCAGAGACCCAGACCGTTCATATTTTCATGCACTGAAGCAGCAGTGCTCTTTAATAATCTCAGTTGCCTTTGGAAATGATGTGCCATCACCAGTGATTCTTACAAGGCTCTACATTTTGCCTTCAGATCTCCAAACTGCTCTTACCTGGACAGAAGAATGTGCCCCCAAAAAGCACATTTCTTCAGAACTACTCCTTAGACCTCTTTTCTTACATACAGATCATAGAATCTTGTTTGGAAAAAACCTCAAGATCATTGAGCCCAACCATTAACCTAACACTGAAAACCCAACCACTAAGCCATGTCCCCAAAATCATTATGATCAATGGGCCGTATCATCAAAATTTAACTCATTTTAAAGTTCCCAGAGAACATTCACATCCCCATACCCATCCAGACACATGCTTCTCTTCCCAGTGACCCTTCTCCACGTTCCACACCAGTTAAAATACACAGACGACCTCCCGTCATATGCTGCCAACAAAAACTGGTATAAGGGATTATTTCTATTATTAAAAACTTATTTTGACATCACATTCAGAGTCCTTTTCGCATACACGGACACACACACTCTCTTTCAGGGAAAATTAAAGCACACAGATTTCTCCGTGCCCAGATCAAATAGCCAGCTCTTTATTCACATGAACTTTCCAGATCTGTATTTGCAGGACACATCCCTGCTGCTGAGAAAACGCGAGCGCCTTGGCAAACGAAATCGGTTTCTGGTTTCATTCAGCCTTTTTTTTTTTTTTCCTGGTGATTATGAATGTGAAAAGCAGACTTATTTACTTGTTCAAGTGAAATCACACAAGGTTACCCTGCTGCCCTTGCTCACAGCTGAGGAGGTTCATGAGGGGAGGTCACCGGAGCATAGGAAGTGATCGAGGCCAGGCTCTGACTCAGTAAGGCACACACACAGACGTAGAAATATATTATGCCTGTGCTCCAATCTGACAATTTTCTCTGGGGGGAAATTAAAGAACTACCAGTGAGGTCCAAATCACAGTGATTTTCAATCCTACGTCTTCCCTGAGACTCCATCTGTCTCTTCTCTCAGGCTAGCGAGAGGGTAGTTACAGCTCCAGTGCCCAAGCCTCTCTTCCACAGCAGATGTTGCTGAAAGTAGATGCTTTTAGAGGTTAGTCCTTAATAAGGAATTTAATTCAGGTTAAAATTTCTGTGAATTGACATCTCGAGGACTTCAATAGCACCCTCCTTTTTTAGGTTTCTGTCCCACCCCATAGCATTCTTTGACCTCCAAGTTCATGTGTCAGTTTAAGACTCGGTTTACTTGGAAGCAAATTCAGGTGCTGTCACTAGAAGGACATTTTGCACTCAAGTGCAGACAGATGCTCCAGTCCCAAGAAAATACTATCCTGTACCTGAAAATGTCACAATAAATGAACAAGGTCTTGTAAGCAGGAGACTTCATAACAAAAAGACCTGAAAGAAAATCCGATGTCTTAGAAGCAACACACTTAGCAACAAATAAAGAACGAAAAGAAAATGCCTTGAATGCAAAGACACAGGACATGGCTTGCAGAACATTTTTGATAGCTAATTTAATAAAGAAGTCTGGCAATTTATAGCAACTACAGTAGTAGGAGCACACCTAAATAACATGGAAAAGGGGATATATATATATATACACATATATATGTTATATTTACACTGTTGTCATTGACTAGTGACACACCAAAACAGGAACAGTCATAGAATCAAAGAATCATAGAATGGTTTGGGTTGGAAGGGACCTTAAAGATCGTCTCGTTCCAACCCCCCTGCCATGGTCAGGGACACCTCCCACTAGAGCAGGTTGCTCAGAGCCCCATCCAACCTGGGCTTGAACACACCCAGTGATGGAGCATCCACAGCTTCTCTGGGCAACCTGTGCCAGGGTCTCACCACCCTCAGAGTGAAGAACTTCTTCCTGATGTCTAATCTTAATCCCCCCTCTTCCAGTTTGAAGCCATTACTGCTCATTCTGTCACTACAAGCCCTTGTAAAAAGTCCTTCCCATCTTTCTGACAGGCCCCCTTTCAGATACTGAAAGGCTGCAATAAGGTCTCTCTGGAGCCTTCTCTTCTCCAGGCTGAACACCCTCAACTCTCTCAGCCTGGCCTCCCAGCAGAGGGGTTCCAGCCCTTGCATCATCTCCATAGCCTCCTCTGGACCTGCTCCAACAGGTCCATGTTCTTCTTGTGCTGGGGGCTCCAGAGCTGGACATAGTACTCCAGGTGGGGTCTCACAGTCTCCTCAGCCTTGCTCTTGTCATATGACAGATGAGGTGGATATTTGAAAGGTCAGGGGTTGAAATTATGCTGATGCTTACTTAAAGTAGCAAAGATGACAATTTGGACAGCAGAAGGATTAGAGGAGATTTGAATAAGATGTTCAGAATTCTGAAGGCAGAGTGAAAAACCCACCGGGAGAACCTTTTTTGCCCCATTTGCTAACAGAAGTATATGATCAGCAATCAAGTTGCACATCAGTAAAGGCTTGAAACAGTGCAAAGAGACTCTTCTTTTTAGTGCAAACCACTTGTGGATCCACTACCGAAACTCAAGGTGGTACATTTTAGGCAAGTCTGGATATTTGACATTCCCTATTCAAAAATGAAAGCTAAAACCATATTAAGGATAATCAATTTTCAGGCAATAAGGATACTGCCTTGGGAGAGGAGTCAGAATACATATTTCGGGGAGGTTTCCACCTCAACATGATCCTGGGAAATGTGCTCTGGGTGACCCTGCTGGAGAAGGGGGGGTTGGATGAGATGATCTCCAGAGGTCCCCTCCAATCCCTACCAGTTTGTGATTCATTCTTTCTTGTCAGGATACAGCATCACACGGTCACACAAGAGTTTGGATGACCCACTCACTAACAGCTACTGAAAAGCTCAGCCATAGAGCCAAACTCAGACTGAATAGAAAACATGAACCAAACGCCTCTAATTGGTCGTGAATGATTAGAAACATGAAATAAATTTTCATATATTTTTCCTTTATTGCACTATCTTTTCATGAGATTCCCTTGGTAATCTGTTCATATCATGAGAACTGGATTTATTGTGGTTGAACCATTTGTATTAATTGCAATTCATCCTCCACAGATCACACAGATTCACAGTTCGGTTCCAAATGGGTATGTTTGCAGGTTGCAATTAGCAGGGTGGTGTGGAAGCTCTGGACATTTTTACTATCTGAGAACAATTTCAACAGGGATTTTTTGGCCAATGCTTTGCCGAGGTAGATAGTAAAGTGAGACAGGGTGGTAAACATTCCTTGCTTACATTTCCTTGAGAGACTCAAGGTTAACGGCCCAGAAAGCAAAGGGGAAAAGTAGGTGTGATGTTAAAAATATTACTTCTCGAACCAGCAGGAGTGTCTCAGAACTGTTACACACCAGTGCGAGTAGCTGCCCTTATGTAAACTTCCACCAAGAGAATCTATTGCAAAGGTATTTTTTCAGTTGCATCGAGGAAACTTCTGCATTTTGGACCATATTTTGTCGTTTCTTTACAATGAGATTTCACAGGGAGGCACTAACTTGATGCCGTTTTTATTTACAGCATTCATTCCCTATGAAAAAAAAAAGAAAACATAAGAAAAAGATTTCCAGATTTCAATAATGACTTCTTAAAAATTGCTCTGATCTTTCCCAAGTGGATTCCTCTGTTTTGTGATAACTTCTGAGTCATACAACATCACTAATAAAACTTTTATTGATATAAATCAGATGAAAGATTCTCTGGCCTGCAAGTTAGTGGGGTTTTTTTTCTTTTTTTTTCTTTTTTTCTTTTTTTTTTTTCTCTTTTTTTTTTTTTTTTCTGCAGACTTTACTGGCACTTCTTGTCTTGCTTTTTTTTATGACCTCACATAAACCTCACCCTACAGTCTACTTCCCTCTGAGATTTCACTCCCTCTTATCTCCTCCCTGTCTCCTCTTTCAGGAATTGTATTTGCCAAACACTTCCCCTTCTGCAAACTCTGGTTTAATTCCCTGTCCCCATTCTTACCCCCAACTTTAAAAATGAGTGAGAAAGGCTAATTCCTCAAGGCTGACAGTCTTGGCCTGTTGCCCTTCATCATTCTGCCCCAAAGTGCAAGCAGAACCATCATAGGACAATCATAGAATGGTTTAAGTTGGAAGAGATCTCTAAGATCATCGAGTCCAACCACTCCCCCAGCACTGCCAGGGCACCACTGACCCATGGCCCTCAGCACCACAGCTCCATGGGGGGCTTGGAAACCCCTCCAGGGATCACAGGGACTCCACAACTGCCCTGGGCAGCCTGGCACAGCCCTGGAGAGCCCTGGAGGGGAAGAATTTGTTCCACAGGTCCAACCTAAACCTTCCCTGGTGCAACTTGAGGCCGGTTCCTCTTGTCCTGTCACCTGTTCCTTGGGAGCAGAGCCCGACCTCACCTCGCTCAAAGCTCCTGTCAGGGAGTTGTTGAGAGCAAGGAGATCTCCCCTCACAAGCGTAGATAATATTAAAAATCCCATTTCATTCATAAGGCCGGCGTTTTGCTTCTAGATGTGGTGGATTCTGGTCAGCAGCTACATACATTTCAGTGCCTGAAGGCGGAACTTGGGTGGGAACTTTGGTGCAGGACCACCACGGGGTCAAAGCACCATGCAGGGCTCAGACTCCTCCTGTTTTGCTGCCCGCAGACTTGTTATTTTGTAACGAACTTTTGCAGAAACCCGTGTTTCTGGCCACCTGCGTGACCTAGAGGAGCCGCGCTGGCTTTGAGCCCGGCGCAGGTGGGCCGCATGACCCTGGGCGATTCGCACCTCTTGGCCCCGGCCATATAAGCAGGGTGAAGGGGGCTAGAGTATCCCCTCCAGAGCTCGGCTCGAAGTAACCCCGGCAGAGCCAGGTAGGAGGCCCCGTGCGGGGCAGGGCCTGGAGGCCCAGCAGGGCTCGGACCCGGGGTCAGGGGCGGCTGGCTGGCTGGAGGCGGGGGGTCCGGGCCTGGGCCTAGGCCTGCTCAGGCCGCTTCCCTCGCCCCCGGCGCCGGTTACCGGGGGCGCCTGGGTGGCCCCGCCCCGGTAACGCGGCGCCTCCCCCGTCGCAGCCCGACCGGAACGGCCTCCTCGGCGGCGCCGGGCTTGTGGCGGCTGCAGGCGCCGGGGAAAAGCTCCGGTGGTTCCTCCGCCTCTTTTCCCTCCTTCTACTCGCGGGCAGGTGCGCGGGAGGGCCGGGGAGCCGCCGGGCTCCGGGCCTCGGTGGGGCTGGCCCGGCTCGGCCTGGGAAGCGCGGCCTGTTGGGCGGGGGGGCGGCCGCCTCATGGCGGAGAGCGGAGGCGTGGGGGGGGGGGGGGGGGGGTAGAGGGGGGGGGAGGGGGGGGGGGGGGGGGGGGGGGGGGGGGGCGCCTGGGGGGGGGGGGGGGGGGGGGGGGGGGGTGAAAGATGGCGGCGGGCTGGGGCCTCCCAGGTCCTCCTGAGCAGTAGGGTCCTCGGGACTGGGCACAGCTCCTTCATGCTTCTGCGCTGAGGTTTTACTTTAGTTTTGCAGCTCAGCGAGCGACGGGGGTTTCTTTGCTCTGGGATGTCTACATCCACCGGCACCTGTAGGGCCTAGGAGAGGAAATGTCCCTATTTGAGCCCCAAGGCCTTTGCTGCCCGAGCAGGCTCTAGGCCCACGGGTTGATAATCTTGCCGATAATCATTTCTGCAGGGGTGGGTTAGTTGTAAAGCTCAACCCAAGCAGGGCGTGAGCTTCCCCAGGTGCTGCTGTTACCCCAGTCAGCTCTGCCAAACGCTCCCTTGCCCAGGAGAAGCAGGTTTGTGGATGCTGTGGGACCCTACAGTTGCTTGGTACCTTTACCCTTTCAGTCCCAGTATCAGACAGTTATCAGCAAAGTTTCCCAATTCCCAAATACTGGCAAGTTTTATTTGTTCAGTGATGTGCATGGAGCAGTGCAAGGGATGAATGGGTGGCAGCAGCCTGCGTTCGGTGGTGAGATCACATTAGTACTAAAATCATGCGTGTTAAATTGCTGTTAACATAAAAATGTCCTTTTGTCATTGACATAAAAGCCTTTGTAAAATAGGTATGATATTGTAATTGCATGCAGTTTTTACAACAAAGTATCTGTAAAGAATGACTTCTTTCTATGCCCTGACTCCCAAATAAACCTGTTACTGAGCTGTATCTTATTTTTGTGAAATGGAGCTCTTATTAAATAAGGTGCAGTGTTTGTGGTGTTCCACGTAGAAAAGCTTCCCTTTTATAAACTTGGGCATAACACTTAGCTGAGAAATGACTGTCACAGCATAACTCTTGTGTCCAGACTCGTGCTCCCCCTGCACAGAAGACAAGGGTCATCTTCTGGAGGGGTCTGTTCAGATGACAGGGTTCCCTTGTGAACCTGATGAAAATATTGGCCTCTGAGCCTTGCCTGTCTCCCTAATGCACGGGGGACCAAAAGTGACTGTTGTAGGAGCTTTCCCTCCCTGAACTGCCTCTCTGGCCTTTGGTCTTCTCAGCGTTGGTGTGGAAATGCAGCTAAAGTGGAGCCATGATGAGGGAATCTCCTGTTGCGTTATGATGCCTCCCTGCCCTGGGGTGTGGAAACCTAGAGAGGGTCTGGTGAGCTGAAAGTCTCCTTTAAGCAGCTCTGCTCCCCTGCCTGTGCACACCCCTTTGGAAGGTTTTTTAATAGGGCTTCCATAGGAAGAAGCAAGCAGAGCTGATCTGCCATCACATCAGTAAACACGGGACAACCTGGCTGTGGTTTTTGGATATCGCTTGCGACCTCAGAACAGGATCCAAGACACTGTGGAATAGCTTATATTAAACTTGAGTTACTTCTTCAGATTTTAATTTGGGGTTGGGGCCTTTGCCTTCTTGAACAGGTCCCTCTGTCTCTGTCCTGATTAATCTTTTAAGTTCCTTAATTCGTGTTTGACTGCTGTGATATTTGTAAAGCTTTTTGCCTCTGTGACAAAATCCCGCCCCTGTAATGCAGGATACTTCTGTCTAAACATCCAGTTACTTAACGTCTGCCAAGTTGCTTATTTGTTTTCTTGTGAATGTTTTTGTCAGTCTGACATAATTTTTCCAAGTAAAAAGTTTTGTTCCCTTTGTTTTCAGACAGATACATTCCAAACATGGACAGTTCTACCAAAAGCCTTTAGCTTCATAGGGGAAGGAAAAAATATGTAGCCATGTGAGCTTGCAAGGTGGCTTTAGCAATTCCTATCTGCATTCTGATCCATGACAAGTTAATTACACCAATTACACCAGCAACTGAACAGAAGCTCTATAGGAAACTGTTGTAGTTATATTGCAACTTGTGTTACCGTGACTACTTTATCTCTTGATAACTCTGTAATTAACTTGTCACCACTGTTTAATGCTTAACGTATGTAGAGAATCAGTTAATGGCATCACTAAAGGGAGAGTAGCCTGAAGGAGAAGCTCCTGCCCTTTGGGAAGGTTATCGGGGTTTCCTTGAATGGGTAATTTAAGGACTTGTGCAGAAAAAAAAAAGTATTAAGTTATGGGAAGTGGGGATAAGATGGAAAGGCTTGCACTGGAGAAATTCTATTTAAACTGACTTTGGTGACAGGGGAAACTGTTAGAAATAGCAGTAATGCAACAAATCCAAAGGAGAACACGATGAAGACACGGATGAGTGTTTTTGTAGTGTACTTTTCCCATGCAATTAGGGTTTTGGAGGAGCAAGGACAACTGAAGTTAATGAATTAAAGCTCAGTATGCTGGCTGCTCTACCCTCTCAGCCTCCAGCCAGGGTGCAAGTCCACCTCTGCTCTAAAGGGTGCTGCTCCAAATCCTCTCTTGTGACTGAAAGGTGGCTTCAGCAGTGATGGTGTAAAGAGCTTTGTGGGAACAGATTGTAGGTCGTGATTTACTGGGGATGTTTAACATCAGCCTCAAGACCAGTGAGCTGCTGACCTAAAGTAAACTTATTTTCCTGCAAAGAGCGTGAGGCAAAAAAGTTCCCTGTTGCTTGTGGTAGTTGTTAACATCTACATTTTTATATTTCATGTTAAATTCTGAGTGTATGAAGCTTCTTAGTACACTGTGAAAGTGTTTAGTGTAAAAGACTTCCCGTGTTAGGATCGTTTTGTGTTTGTGACACGGTTGAAATAGGCCAGGGCCTGGCCTGGTCCGTGTTGCCCATTCCCAGAAGTTGTCAGGTGAATCCAAATACACAATCCCACCAATCATTTAGCTCGGAGGGAAAAAAAAAGCCAAGTGCTTGTTAAATCTATTTGTTTTTATTATGGACATCGATCTGCCAGTCGCAATAATGCATTTATGGACATTTTTCTGCAAGCGCAGTGCTGGTGGCGGTTTTTACTGACAAATTGAGTCATATGGACAGTAGTTCAAAATGCGCTTACTTTATTGACTGATTGTGCAATTCTTGACTTTACTGGCTGTTCATAAGGTCTCTGGGCTGGGGAAGAGAATTTAACTAAGGGGAAAATGTAGGACCAAGTTTTAATTTCAGGAACCTTGAAAACTCGGTAGTGACACTCTTCAGCATGTGTGTTGGCTGGGTTTGTCAACTTTAAACTTCTTCATTAATGCCATAAATAGAAAGCAGAAGGGCTGGTTTGGTGTCCTTCCTGCAGGCTTCCAGTTCTTGAGTTTCTTACCTGATCTGCTGTGAAGGCTGTTCATTTACAGGTCTGCTGGGAAGGGCTTCAGTTGTGCTCATTTATCAGAAGCAAAACCTTCCTGATGCAAGAAAATCCTGGTGTTGTCTGCTGTAACGTTATCACCCAGCACAAGGTATGGCTGGGCCAGCATTACCATTAAACATATAGCTGGAGGAACAACCAAACTCACCTATAGGAAAATATTTTCCAGAAATAAAAAAATGCAGTTTTAAAACTGATGATTTTCTTCTGTGGTTCAGGCAACTGTTTAAAGAAGTCAAAAGTATCTGAATGTCAATAAAGTTTGTGTTGCTTTGGAGTTTTATGGCAGCTGAGTAACTGTGAAAGTTTTTCTTTGGAAATATGTCACCATTTTGATGCTTTTTGCTAATTTTTTTTTTTCCCCTCAAGCTGTTTCCTCACTTACTGTTTTATATCAGCAGAGCAAAAGCATCTTGTCCTAATCTCTTGTCAGGATTATCTGCTGCCTGATTTATATGATATAATTAAAAGGTATAAATAATTTCAGGTATATTTTTAAAGTCATATGTGAAACTTGGACATGCAGCTGAAGTTCTCCCCAAGCAACAGAGGTTCTGAAGGTGATTAAAAATCCTCACATCTGAACAAGTCACCTTTAATCTCAAGGACAAAGAGGGGAGTTCATCACTACAAAGGTTCTGACTTCCCCTCTGCTTTTCAAGTGAAATAGTGGCTGAATAGCACTACTGGCAGAGGGCCTGGGGGCTTCAGCAGCTTGGCAAAGGGTAATAAAAATGATCCCATGCCCCTCAGAGCAGGAACTGATGGCATCTGGAGAAGCAGCAAGTGGTGGTTCAGCTCGTGTCATATGTTTGCTACCACGTGAGAGTTGGGCCTTGGAATAGGCAGATGGGGATGCTGGGTTTGGGCTCAAACTTTTAATTTATGTTCAGAAATGCCACATCTGACTCGAAGTTTCATTTATACTTTTGGGTAGAGTGGCTAGTCTCTTTTCAGTGGCCCTTAGTGATGGGCCAAGGGACACAAACAGGAACCCAGTAGGTTCTGTCTGAGCTGGTGGAGAAACTTTGAGAGGGTGGCAGATCCTGTCTCAGGCTGCCCAGAGAGGTTGTGGAGTCTCCTTCTCTGGAGCAATTCAAAACCTGCCAGGACAGTGGGATCTGGGTGACCTTGCTGGAGCAGGGAGGGTTGGGTGACCCTGCTCCATCCAGGGTTGGATGAGATGATATTCAGGGGTCCCTTTTGCTCCTCACCGTACTGGCATTCTGCATAGCATTAAAAAAATCACCACACGCTTCACTCTTTTTTTTCCAGTACTCAGTAACTATGTGCTGTTGAAGATGGGATAGTGATGTGCTTTGGTCTTACCTGGTGGGTGAATTTTGAGCATCTACTTATTACTCTGATGCCACTTTTTAGTACATTATGGTCAGCTTAATGTAATGGGCATTTTAAAGTAGCACATAGTAGCAGCACAGCCCACTGGAGTCAAGTTTGGTTTCCAAATTGTGCCATCCATGTGCTCGAAGTGCAGGTTTAACTCCAAGTACCTGTGCGTTAGCAGATAGCTGGTATTAGCCCTGTCTTCTCCATGTGGCTGCTGTGTAATCATTGTTCAATAATATTTAAATTATCTGACTGCTTTAGGTCAGTCAGCACAAGGCAAACAATAACATTATCTTTGGTTGGTTGTATGCTGAAGCATGCAGCAGGTCTGTTAATTAAACTTTTTAATAAACACCTAAAGTATACTTAAAGCCCTGTTAAAAGATTAGTTTTTATGTTTCACATATAAAAACCTAAAGATGGAATGTGCAGCATGGAAAAATACAGTCGGAATGCACAAACTTGCTTTGGCAGTGGTGGGCTGGGTGTGTGGACAGTCCCATTTTCAGACTGTCAGCAGTGTCCTGGAGAAACAATTCACACAACTTCATTTTTCCTTCATCTTGTGCTGTTAGAGTTTGGGTTGATCAGATTTAATGGAGTGGGAAGGGAAAAATTCTTCCACAGTGTCCTGTTGATACCAGAAGTAGCCCTGGTTATTTGCAGACTTCATGAAATAGTAAGATTTTTGGTTGATTGACTGGGATATGAGATTGGCTTTATTCAAACCAGCCACCGTTCTGGTGGGTTTTTTCTTGTTTTTCCTCTGAAGATAAATGAATTAGTTGGCTTTGAATCCTACTTGGTGGGCATGGCTCTGCATCTTCTTTTAGCTTTGAGGCTTGGGCAGCTGGGTGAAAGGCTCATTTAGAAGGACAAGCTGAGGCCTAACGACGCAAAGTCCTTAATTGGAGGGAAACTTTTAAAATAAATTCTTATTGTTTGGGTTTTTTTAAACAAAACAATAGTAATATTTTGTTTTCATCAATTACACGGGCAGCGTGTTAATGAATGCCCCTTGGTTTATATTTTTGGCAAGGCTTAAGGCCTGGATTTGAATACTTTCCAGTTGTCTTTCTGTGCAGCTCTATTTGATTCCATAGTGAGAGTTTCTAAGAATATGATTAACCCTGTGGGTCATCTTATAATGTAATTATTAATGATTGATTCTGTTTATCCTTGAAATCAATATGAGCAGCAAAATTGTTTGGCATATATTTGGGGTTGATTTCTAACACTCAGTAAACATGATCTTGCGACAAGTCGAGTATCGGTTTATTACTCGGAACGTGTCTGATGAATCTGAAGTGTGTAATTAGTTTTATATAACGATGGTGATACGCAGTGGTTTTTTTTTTTACATGACTTATGTTAATATGGCCAATAGTGTTAACATCTCCTGCCACTAATAGTTAGGGTGGGGATGTATAGTAATTGATCTTCCTGGGAGTGCTGTAATATAAAAACAATTCAGGCTGTTTGAAGTATATTTTACAAGTGTGCATTGGGCCTTTGGGATGTTATACTGAAAAACCCAATTGTACAGTTACCATGGGAACCCAATTAGAATAGATTGCTGGAGTTTTTTTTCACTCTTTCATCTTGACCAAAAATCTAATGTACTTTAAATGTTTTCATATGGAATTTTATTCATATACTGACTTGATATAATAGCTGGGTTTAATTTTTAGTACTGAAACCAGGGAGTATTACATTCTACGGATCTTAAGGACTTGTCTTTCAAGGAGAATCTTCCTTAGTGTTTCAAAGTTGATAAACTGAGTAGAAGACTTTCTGTGAATCTAAGTTGTTACTGTGGTGCTGCCATCGCATGTACTGTTCAGGTTGCAGTCCTGTGAAAGCCAACAGGAAAGTATCTTAGAACTCAAGGACTTCTGTTCTAGACTATCAACAGTGGCTGAATTTTTTCATGACTTAAGCATCTGATTTTTTGACTTAGCCTCTGATTTTTCTTTCAAATTTTTGATATATTGACAGAGTCAAATTTTTGGAATGCTCACAGGGTGGAATCTGTGATATATTTGTCTTCCTGCAACAACATCATCTGTGCAGGAGCTCCTGTTCAGCACCTGAAGAGACATTTGTGTCTTCCAGGTGTCAGGAGCATCCCTCTGCATGGCTGCTCTCCAGTATGGCTTCAGCCTCAGCACAGCTCTTGTGTGGGAACAGAAGTTCTGGGAACTTGGGCATAACCTGATTGAAAGACCAGGGGGAGCTGAGACAGGAGCTGTGATCACACAGCTCAGGTCTGAGGCAGGGACTCAATAGGAGATGGGCTTCACTGGTCCTAGTCAGAGAACTTTGAGCTAGTGAGGATGGGGACAAATTACTCTCTTCTGTTTTTTTTTCTTCCACCTTCACTTGTTGATAATTGATCCTTTCAGCTTATCTAACTCTACAGTTGCAGGAGGAGATTCTCCCCATTAGTGAAGGATTTACTGGCAGTAAGGTTTTAAGATGTGTCCAGTGATTGTGGTGCTTACCTTTTGTAAGAATCCTTTCTCTAGAAGCTGGAACCCATTTCCTGTTCTCCCCAAAGTCTAATCTCTTTGAAGCTGGGCTCAGTTTCTCCACTAGGAGATGATGCAATCATCCCTGGTAAGTTCTACCTGCCTACACTCAAAGCCAACTTGTATTCTCTGGTTCAGAAAGTCAAAAATCCCATTTGTGAAGACTTCAGCAAACACAGATGGGTGTAAAGTTTTCCTGTGTTTTCAGAGAAGCTGGGGGTCTTTACTCATGATTTTTAGAGACTGGGGTATTGAGGAAGTGCCATGGGGAACTGCCTACAACTGAAAAAATTTTTAGTGACTGAGTTGGATTTACTCTTGAGCTCTGCATTGTACTTAAAACTATGTGAGTGTCCTGATGGGGTGAGCATCTTTATGTGGGTGCTGTAGAGAGCTTTAGGTAAAGGTTGATGTATCCTGTGGAACCTGGTTGGCAGTGAAACTGCTGTCATCACCACAAATTAGATGTTATTTAAAACAAGTTGAGATTTCATTTTCTTTTGACATTTGACACCAGTACCTGCAGTGCTGTGTCCATGTCCGTGTCCTCAACACAAAGGCAGGGACCTGTTGGAGCAGGGCCAGAGGAGTCCCAGCAGTGCTGGGAGGGCTGGAACCCCTCTGCTGGGAGGCCAGGCTGGGGGAGTTCAGCCTGGGGAAGAGAAGGCTCTGTTCAGGGAGACCTTCTGGTGGCCTTTGAGGACTTCAAGGGGCTGTCAGAAAGATGGGGAGAGAGTTTTGAGCAGGGCCCGTTGGGACAGGACAAGGGCACATGGGTTAAACTAAGAGGGAGATTTAGAGTGTAGGGAAGGAAATGTTTTGCAGTGCCTGTCCCAGGCTGCCCAGAGAGGTGGTGGCTGCCCCATCCCTGGCACCATTGCAGGGGAGGTTGGCTGGGGCTCTGAGCACCCTGCTCTGGTTGCAGATGTCCCTGCAGGGGGTTGAACCAAACGATTAAAAGTTCCCTTCCAACCCAAACTGTTCTATGGTTCTTTGATCAACTGTGAGAGACCGTGTTGCAAGTTAGTATGAACAAAAAATGTGTTATGAGAAGGGATGTTTCCATGGATGTTTCCTAACCAGTTTTGTCTCGGATGCCTGCTGAGCTCTGAGCTCCCTTACTCAGGCTGAATGCTTGTTGTCTGGCTGACCTGATGGAGCAGCCACTAAGTAGCTTGGAAGTGACCTTGAGTTCTGACATTGCCTTGGACATCAAGGCATGATGTTTGAGAGGACATGGAAATCCTCAAATCTTCATATCATTCCTTTGAAGAGATTTATCATTTCTTAGGCAGATGCAGTTATCCTCTCCTGTGGAGTAGCAAGTTCCCCAGCTTAAGTGGAAGAGTTCCCATTGAGGTTGGCTGTGAGTCAGGACTCTGAGGCTGAGCTTTGGCAGATGGTCATACTGGTTTTAAAATATATGGTGTTCCTAGCAAACCTTTGCAAAGATAGATTGGTGCTAGCTAAATAGCACTGGAAAGAAAATGGGGGGGAGGGAATGAAGTAAATGTGAAGAAAACAACAGTCCTGTATTTCAGAGGGCAGAGCAAAAAGGAACCTGTTGTAGTTTTGTTAAACAGTATCATTATTTATATATCATTAAGACTAGAATTGGAATAATTGAAGTTAACACTTCTTAGCTACTTAGTGCTTTGCAATCTACTTTTAAACCCAGAATATAACTAGACAGTCACTTGCTTTCATGCCTTAAACTGTGTTATTTCCTAAATCATGAAAGACTGTTTATTTTATTAAGTCACTCAGAAGTGCCTATACAAATATTTCTTAAATGAATATTTTTGAAGGCATTCTCATTCAAAATCACAGAGCTGTGTGGTGCTTCTGTTGGAAAAAGTCTTCAATGTGCCATCTTGCTGGTTTTTTTTTTGACTTGTAAGAAGCAGTAGATGACTTAATGAACATTGAAATTCCTGGTTGCTTCTGAAGAAACAAAAGAACAAAAGACCACCACAAACACAAACAAAAACCCAGCCAAAGTCCTACAACAAGCTCCCTTTTGAAATAAAATGAGCTGTAAATTTCTGTGTGTATATATAAAATAAAAATGATTCAGAGTTGGTTATAACAGATATGACACAACTGACATACAATTCTTCTTCAGAATTCAAATTAAACCTCAATCTGAGAATTATATTTTTTTTGCCTTACAGGTGGAGACTTTTCATCTACCATGGCATCAAGGCTTCTTCCAAAAGTAAGTTGCCAGTAAAAACCTCTCATGTTTAGGTTTAACACTGGAAGTCCAGCATTACAAAAGAGTTCACGTAACCTAGTTTGTTTTTTCCCTGGTGTCCAGCAGTCAGGATTAAGAATCCAGCTGACAAGATTGATGCTGCATTGTAAATCTCAGTAGCTCTGTCATGGCTGGTAACAGGCATCAGTGGACCTTTCCCCATCACGTAGCTATCTGCTACAGAGCATAAACTAAGAGGATGATGTTGCATTTGGTTAGCTGCTTCCCTTTCTTAAATACATAACTGAAAAAACACACAGGCATAATTTTGAGGCTTGATGCCTCAATGAGGCAAGGCTTTGTCAGTAACTTTATAGCAAATTAAGAAAACCCATCTCTTTATCAAGACACTCAGAACAATTTACCTCCTGAAAGGCATCAACACATTTTAAGTCTATGACCATAATCTTCAGATAATTAAAATGAACTTTGAGGTTACAAATACCTTTTTTTTTTCCCGTGGAATATCTATTTTTGTAATGTTAAGAACACTCCTCTAGGAAAATTTTACTGGTACAGTCAAACTTGCATCTCTGTTCCTGTTGGCAACTTCTATTACTGTTAAAAATGTCTTAATGTCTTAATTGTGGATTTAATCTGCTTCACATAATGTAGCTAAGAAATATTTCAGCATGTTCTGTATCTTCTACCCCTCTTAAAAGATTTTTTTCCTCCCCCCCACCCCAGCAGAAAATTGGCTTTATTTTTTCAAATGGAACACTTGGGGAGGAAACTCAGGAAAATTAATTCTTGCTTTGCTTTCTTTTAAATGTAACTAAGCAGGTGACTATGTATATTCCAGGCACAAACATCTTTTAGCAGGTACCTGGAATAATGGCACAGAAACATTTGATTATCTCCTGCACAGCCGGGCACGGTTGGAAGAGTTACTAGTTCCCTCTCATTCAAAGCTAGGTGTGATATAGCTGGCAAATGACATGAAACTAATAATTTATTATCTAACCTTTTCATTTCTCCTGCTCTCACTTCTAGTTGAAAGGCTCAGCATTAGCTGTTAGGGGAATATTTCCCCTTTAGATATGTGGGAAGGCACAGGGTTTAAGGTAAAATACATGAGCTCTTGCAGCCCCATAAGCCATGGGGTGTGAGGGGCTGTGCAGACACAGCTTGGGCTCCTCTGCCTGCTCCTCATCCTCCCTGTTCTGCATGCATCTTAAATTTCTGGATGCATCTTTGTATCCAGTTCAAGTGGGACAGAGATCTACTTGAGTCCAGTGGAGGCTGTGAGGATGATGAAGGGGCTGGAACAGCTGCCTTACAAGGAAAGGCTGAGAGACCTGGGGCTGTTTAGTCTGGAGAGAAGCCTGAGAGGGGATCTCATTAATGTCTATAAACACACAAGGGCTGGGTGTCAAGAAGGCAGGGACAGCGTCTTTTCACTTCTGCCCTGTGACAGGACGAGGAGCAATGGATTCAAGCTGGAGCACAGGAAGCTCCACCTCAACATGAGGAAGAACTTCTTTACTGTAAGGGTCACAGAGCCTGGAACGGGCTGCCCAGAGAC
Source organism: Megaceryle torquata (assembly GCA_024611175.1). Taxonomy (NCBI): domain Eukaryota; kingdom Metazoa; phylum Chordata; class Aves; order Coraciiformes; family Cerylidae; genus Megaceryle; species Megaceryle torquata. Next base: position 2,535 of record JANIJG010024273.1, on the reverse strand, counting down.
TCCACAGAGTCTTCTTCTTTGGAGACTTTCAAGCCCTGTCTGGATGCATTTCTGTGTGATCTGCTTTGGCAGGAGGGTTGGACTCAATCTGCCGAGGTCCCTTCCAACCTCTAACATTCTATGATTAAATATATACATAATGTTGCTCATGTTCTTTTAGTGATTGATTTGTTTCCAGCTTTCCTTTGAGCCCAACCACACATTGGGGTGACAACACAATATATGCCTGGCATATGGTCTTTGCAGGAATTGATTATCACCAACATGATGTGCCGAGTGGTTTTTAAGCAGGGTTGCTGAACCAGGGTTTCTGAAAGCAGCCACACATGGGCATTTTCCACAAGCACCCTGTTTGCTTTCCCCTGAGGTTGCCGTGACCAGAGATGAACGTTGGGTGTGTGTGGAAGAGGCTGAGATGTGGCTGTGGTTCTGTTCCTGAGCAGCCATCAGCAATGGCTCTATCTTCAGGAGTTTTGGGGGTTTGTGGTGTTCTTATGACAATGTGGCACTTTTTCCTATTCCATGAGAAATGTAATTCTAAATGTAATTCTGTTCCTCTGGGGTTTTCTTGGAGTTATTAAATTTAAACTTAGTAAATAGATTCTTGCACTAACTGGGATGCTTTGCTCTCTGGTAACATGGTGAAACACTTGTCTGTGCCGTCCTGGATCAGCGACAGATAACGATAGGAAAATTCAGCTGTTTGCCAAGACTCTTCCTGTTGTGGTTTTGTACAAGTCTTCTTGACACCTGTCTTCTGTGTGTTTATTTTCCTGTAGATATATTCATATTTTTAGTGAATTCATAATATGTGGTTTGCTGCCTCATTTGTTTAAAGCTCTTCTGCTCACTTTAAAAAATTTCAATGGAATTCTTTCCTTGAACACAATTCAGATTCTTGACTCTCCTTCAGCTTAAGGAGCACTATTAATGGGTTTGTTCATATTGCTTAGATTTATTTTGTTATTATTCTCTAGCTCCTGCTCTTCAGGTATAGCTATTTTGGTATTATAAAGAATGATGGATTATATGGGAAAGTTTCTTTTGAAGCACTCCTGATATTGTGCAATGCACTTGGGGGTCAGCTACACTTGACTGATGCATGATTTATCCGATGTCCCTGCCACTTTCTGAGATAAAGCTGCTATTTTATCAAAAATGCCAGCAAGTGTGATTTAGAATTTATACACCTCCTTTTTTTTTTTTTTTTTTCAAATAATTGTTCTGATTACTTTCTGGCACAGCAATAAAATGATAAAGGTAATTGCACACAAATGCGAGATAGCACCAAAATACAATAAAATTAACCTGAATTAGCTTGACTTGTCGATGAGAAGTATTTATGAAATGTATTTTTGCAATAAGGGAGACTGATATTATAGCTGGAAGGTGAGTTATTGCCTTAATGTAATCCTGTTTGAAATTTAAAAAAGAGACTGTTACAGTGGAGGGTGATTGTGCCTTTGAAATTAAGTTGAAGTGATTCTTATAATTGGCAGCAATAATGCATTGGGAAGGTAATATCTTTTATTGTGTTATGCCTAGTTGCATTATCTTTTATTTAGCTGGTCCCGACTTCAGCTCTGCAGAGAACACATGAAGGAGCAGATCAAGAATTTTGTGGATTTAGGTGATAAAAAAATTTGAAATGTTACCTAATATTAAAGTCATTCTTCTGCTAGATTTTTGTTGTTGTTGTTTTTAGCCCATTTTCAGTTCCCCTGAACCTGATATGAGTCTCACTTGATTAAAATTTCATCTCTTTTTCCTTGTATTAGAGTAATTGCTGTACATTTACATACGCAGATGGAGCCTGTAACATGTGTGCATATACATCAGGTGGTGATTTGGGCAGTTAAAGCCTGTATTTTTCAGCATAAGTATAGATTTCTCCTATTAAAAAGTGGATAAACACTTAAAGCAAGATTTTCAGTGGTAATTAAGAAGTATATGTTAATCTTTCATATCTTTTTTTGTCGTTCTGAAGCAATGAATGCATCTGGAAAATCCAGACAACTGCACAATGCCTTTGCTTTTGCATTAGACTTCTTAAAGCTCAAACCAGTACCAACTAGATACTGATTTTGGGGACCCTCTAAGTCTTGGACAACATCTTTGATTCTTCAGTATATTTGTTTCTTCAATAGTACCTCTTAACAGCAAGGGATGTTAAGAATTTGACTTCTCTGTGCTGTTGGTGACATAATTTGATTGTTACAGAAATACCTGACCTGTCTGTTTTTTCCCCCTGTTCTTGCACTCTTTCTCATCCAGTTCTGCTCCAATTCAGTGTATTATTTCAAGGCAGCCCACAGTTTCACATGAGATCTAAGGTACCTTGGTGTCCCAAAGCTTACATCAGGCTGCTTCACTTTTTTTCTGGGTACCAAGATGTATCCTAGGGATGGCATGATCTGATCTTGCAACCTTGATGCCAACCCACCACAGTCAGACTGGTAAGGGCCCTCTGGAGATGCTCTGGTGCCACCCCCCTGCTCCACCCAGCAGGGTCACCCAGAGCAGGGGGCCCAGCAG
>JANIJG010024272.1:0-72948 GCA_024611175.1 Megaceryle torquata | reverse complement strand
AATCGTTTTAATTTTTATTGTTTTATTATCTTTTTGGTAGAAATTTAACTGGATATCTACTGTTCCTTGTCAGAAGTTTGGATATTTGGTATCTCTAGCATCTTGCAGTTTCTATATCAGAGTTTCTGATGTGTTTAGTACGGGGCAGTTGCAACTTGCTTCATCAGGATTTTTATAAGGAAGTCCTGTTCCTGTCATCCACTCCTTCTTTCAGGCCATTTTGTTAAAAATAATAAGAAAACAATTCAAGGATCAAAGTATCAATTAAATTGTTGTGTTGACAGTTTAGTCTCGGAAAAGCTGTAGAAGTTGAGTTGATACCAGAAGTCTCTCCAGGTATGGTGTACCAGTGAACATTTGAAATGAAAAATAAAGCAGATAAGCCTATTGAATCAGAGGTGTGAAGTGTTGGTCTATGACTACTACTTGAAACTTGTGAATAAATCAGTACTTTGGAATGTGAAAAAACCTTTGGTTTAGGTTAAAATCCAGACAGAGGCATTTTTTGGATCAGTGGTAATTGATTTAAAGTTTCTGCTGAGAATTCTCCAAAGAGTAGCAGAAATCCAGCCAGTATGCTTATACCCAGAGTTTTCTTGTTCTGTGAAGTACTTACAGGATTTATTTAGCCAAAGTGATACATTTTTTTGTCTCTGATACTGAGGCCAATCAAAGGTCTCATAATAGTAGTCTGATAAATCAGAGACATCCAAGGATAATGTAATTCTAAACTGTTTTTCTACAGGGTTCTTTTCTCTTGGACCAGAAGTTCTGTGGCAGAACATGTGAGGAAGTGTTTAAAACTTTTTTTTGTTGTTTGTTTTTTTTGTTACTCTGTTGTACTATTTCCTTTTAAGAACAAAGTTATTACCCAAAGAACACTTTACAGTGCAAAAACATTGTACAAGTTAAGAAGGATGTGACGTGATAGTTATAAAATCTTTTTGAAGCATAGAAACTGATACAGTAAGATTAAATAAAAGTCTTAAAAATCAGATTTAGCAAAAATGCCTGTCTGTGTTTCCCGCCAGCAGGTTTTGAATGCTGCTTATGTTAACTTTCTTTTTCTGGAAATCTTAGTTGTATCCATTCTCCAGCTAATCTTTGTGAAGTTAAATTTGTAGTGTTCATTAATATGTATAATACACACATCCTTGTTATCTTTTGTCCTTTGTATGTAATACAGGCACACACACAGTATTTACTGATCTGCTTCTGTTCCCCATTGCTTTGCTTAAGGCAGTACAGAAGAGCTTTTTTAAAAAACTTTTTTCAGTCCTCTATTATAACTTTTTTTTTCCTTTTTAAAGAACTGTAAGAAGAGAGCAATAAGAGCAATATAGCATGCTACATATGCACTATTCCTTTAGGCTTACAAATAGCTTGTATAGCAGTGTTCTCTTAACCACAGGTTGTTTCTTTAATAGCCATTTCTCTGTATCTTTGGAGAGCCCAGTGCAAAATTTGCAGGTGTGGTGATGTCAGTGGAAGTTCACTTCAAACAGAAGTTATATTACCTTGACATCTGCAGCATGTAAGCACTTAACATACCAGTGCTATCCACGTGATGCACGGTCACTGCAGAGTAACCAATAAGCTGCTGAAGAAATGTTTTAGCAATACACAAAGTATAACACTTGTTTGTCTGTGCAAATCAAGGATGAGTAAATAGCAACAGGCAATTGCTATAACTTGACTTTGCCTTCAATGCAATAACAAAACCTAAACATACAGGGTCACTTTGATGTAGCATCTTCATTACATAACACAGTCTGTTTCTGTGCTACAGAGAGAAGGGTCCTGTGCTTTCTTGCTCCAGCTGGACCATTTTAAGGTATCTATAGTACATAAATCATTCATATTCCTGTAGTGACTGTAAAAGTCTTTTGTATTCCTATAGTGACAGTTTTAAAAACTTTGAATTGTCTAAAGTTAGAACTGTCTAGGATTTGTTTTCCAAAAAAAAGATTTTAAAAAAAGTGTATAAAGATTAACATGGCATACCAACAGTTCATGTGGCCACATAAATTCCTAAGGAAAACATTATTCTCACCTAGTTTGGATGTATTTGCAAAGTTACACTATTTAATTATGTGCAAACTAGATGAGCTATTTAATCTTTTATACTCCATCAGCGCTGGAGTTTGAGGGTTGTAAATTGTAGCTGACCCCAGGATGTAAGGACTTCTCTGTCTCACCTGCAGAAGCCCAGTCTGGTGCACAGAGAGGTAGATGTGGCTGGTGCTATTCCCATTTGCAGGTTCAACCAGTAGCAAGGCTAAGTGCCTATGCCACTAGCCCAGCTGGCCAGAAAGACTGCCCCAGGCAAAGCAGTGCTTTTACCCATGTAAACATCAGTGGTGCTCATATAAACAAGAAATAGTACAGTCTGGTCCTGTTTCTCCTCTCCAGCGATCAGGGCCAAAGTTCAGTGCTGAAAATACACACACCTTTGCTCTCTATGTTTTTAAGCAGAACGACATTTACAGATTCCTCAAATACCAGTCCAGGCTCTAAGTGCAACTAAATAGCCATGTCTGGACCCCAGGCCCTTCACCCAGCCACTAGTTAAGACCTTGAGTCCTTCCATATAGAAGTCTCCTTTTAATTGCTGGCTACTCCTGCTTAAAGATTACTAGTGAAGTACACACAGGATTTAATTTGTTATGGAAAATACACCCTGCTCTCATCAATTTCTGGACTCACATCTCATACATATAGACATATACCCACCAGTATTACTGATGCAAAAGAATAAAATAATAATCCATTTTGACTTCTGAATTCCATTTCTTATTTTCATTTTGTTATCTGTACTTTTGCTCGTGGTACCGGATGTATCAGTATGCCCCTCCTGATGCATCTGATGATTCAGAACTGTTTGTTTCAGTGAATGTTATCCAAGTAGTCACTTAGGGCTCTCCCTTTCAATTTTAGATTGTTTTTTCCTCTAATTTCTGTCCTGATGCCTTTTTCTTTCAACCTGTTTCATAGACCTCTCACATAAAATCATTGATCCCAAGAGAAGAAGATTTCGAACCTTTGGAGACACTGACTTTTCTGCCCCAGTGGCTCAGATACAGTGTGACCCTTCATGAAGAACACATTTACTTGAGTAGTGGGGATGGTGGTGGGCAAACAGTCTTATTTTGTCCATTGGGATGTAAAACTGTATTGTCTCCCTATCTCTTCTAACTCTCCTTGTTGACTTCTGCTAGAAATCCCAACCTGCACCAGGTAAATGCCAGGGATGTCAATTATTCACATGTAACACAGCTGCCTCAATTATTTTGACATTTAAGAGTTAAAAAGCCCTCCAGATCTGCCAACTATAAATGCTAGGGATTATGTACTGGATAGCTTCAGTACTGCTTTACATTTAGTATGGATATCATCTTCAGAAAGTATCTTCAATTTTAATGTGCTTTACAGATTGGGTTTCATGGAAAAGAGCAGTTTTTGTTGAGATTTAGTGATTAAATAATCCAGTAATGACTCTACAGACATACACAGCTTTAATCAGGATCAAACCATAAATCAGCGTGCAATTTTGAATTTCTAAGTTTCAAACATTGTAGGAAAAAAAGTAACACATGATTGTAATCATGTTAATCGGCATCTGAAATACTAAGCTGGTCATACTGAAGTTTGGTATGTTATTAAAGGCTAACTACAAATCATACCATAGCACGTGCCAAGCAACAAAGCATTTGTACTTGTGTGCCTACGCTCTTTCATCTTGAAACATCCACTTTCTACCAGTGTCTGTCTAACTAATAATCTGGCCAAGATTTATTATTGTCTTCTCCCAGAGGGGAAGCAGTATTTTCCTCTTCCTGCATATCAGGTGGCCACTGAGTAAGACCTATGCCTTGATCACATCACCTGTCCTGCTTCTGCTCTGTGTTTTCTGAATATGTAAATTGGTCTTTTAACTTATTAGTACTGGATTATTTTCTATTTATTTTTCTACTGCTAAATAAATTTTTAATGTACGAGACTTTTAATTCCCTTTGTTTTATGTTAATTTATGTAATTTATAGTGGAATAACATAATGCTGTGAATTAAAAGGAGAGAGTTTGAGGTTTGTGTGGTGGTGATTTTTGGTTTTGATTTTTTTTTCTTTTTTTACATCTGAATCTTATTAATTATTTGACCTGTGCTGTATCATATGTTGCACAATATGTAGGAAAACCTGAACAGTGAGCTACATATTTCTCATATCGTATAAATTGTACTGACCCCACTAGATGGTGCTAATTGATAAATGTATGTCTTTATGCATATATGTACTTAATTTTAACATCAAAACATAGATGTCCCTGCCTGTGATTAAAGTTTGGGTTTTGAATGGGTTAACTATCATTCAGCTGCACAGAAGTGATCACTTCAATATGATTAGGAACTTGGGGAACTTTAATCGAATTGGATCTCATACTAATTGCATTGAATAGAGACTGTAAGGATGATGTAAGCAGGAATAAACCAAACTTCTCATGATTTAAATTTAGCAAGCTCTACCTGAATAGTGAAAGTGAAAAAGCACAGTCTATGCCAAGGTTTCTAGGTCTATAAGCAGTGAATCCTAGGTTGGTTTGGTTTTTTCTCTTTATTTTCTTTAATTAATATTTAATTGGCATTTCTGTAAAATTTCAGTTAAGTGCAGAATGGAGCTTTGTGGAAAATAATACGTCTGACAACCAGAAGAATTTAGCATTCCTTCATGTTAGAAATCTGTTTACGTTGTGAGCAGTGTTAAGGAAGTTCTTTCCTTTGGATTTATATTGTTCACAGAATAGTGGAAATCACTTGCTTTTGGAAAAATGTCTGGAAATTAGATTCTGTGTAATGATAAAGACATTGATTCAAATTTGTAAGGAGTGTACAAAAACAGTATCAGGAGAAATTAACGTTACAGAGCAAATTGTTTACAAGTAAAACATACTTGTGGGCACATGAGAATCTTCTAATGTTGGTATAAGTTTTTGTGTTTTCTGAAGGAATGGACAAGGCATTTGTTGAGAGAAGTATTAAGTCTAGGCACATTTTTAGTTTGTTTGTTTCTAGCATCTCAACGAAATCTTGAACTTCCCTTTAGGGAAGGCTGTTAGCAGTCAACTGGAGACTACCTGCTCTTGCTGTGCGGTGCCTCTTTACCTTCTTAGCAGATTTCCCAAGACAACTCTCATCTTTCAGTTCTGTCTCACTTTAAAGCTTCTTCTTCAGCCGTATTTATTTGACAAAGTAGGACTGTGCAGTTGTTCATTTAAAACATGTCATGATAGCTGCTTTTTTTAGAAAAGCATTCTTTGCATTTACTTGGACTGGGTTTTTTTAAGTGCTATCTCCATATTCTTAGCAAGTTACCTCTTCACTCCTTTAATATGGACTCTGGGAATAATTTTAAATGAATGGGTATTAGTATTGGCACAGGAAGTATTGTAAATTTATGTTCAAATTCACTTTATTGCTCTTTCTTTGCTAATCAACATACCAGCATAAAGCAGTAGGAAATAATGGAATACTGAGTTATTTTAAATTGCAGTCAGGTAACCAAATTTAATCACAAGCCATGAAGTGTTGAGGCTGGCAGATTTTCTAGATGTGTCTCAGCAATAAGACAACAGTTGTTGCTGGTATATTTTGTGCTTAGAAGGACTTCAGATAATGATAGCTTCCAAAACCCCATCAGACAGCTGTTAACATGATCTTTGTTTTTTACCTTCTAGCTGTGTCCAGTCTGTTTCTTTCCTTTTCCAGTTCTTATTTAGTAGCAGAATTATTTTTATCTCTTTTAGATTTTTTCTTTGAAATGCTCATCTGATATTCAAGAGCAAGAACAATTATGTTTTTCTGTCCTACAGAAAACTGACTTTTCTAACGAAAAATTCCTCCTCTCAAATTCATAAAGATCTTTAAATTTGAAGTACTAAACCCCAAACAAACATTTCTGCTATATAAAGCAGTAACATTATACTTGTGGTGTTAATAAAAGGTTAGTCATAAAGCTAAAGAAGCTTTTAAATTTCTAAAAATCTGACCAATATTAAGACTTGAAGTTTTTTATTTCTGATGTTTTATATGATTTTTTTGGAGTATTTGTTACACATAGTAACAATTCAGTATAGTTAGGCATACGTTTTGCAAGTCTTTGTTGCATTACTTACACACGGAGTCAGGTGATGCCTAAAAAGGAAGTATCAACAGAGTATTTAAGTATGGAAAAAAAATGGAAGATTTCCAGAAAGAAAGAAAGAAAAAACCAAGATTATTGTTGAAATGTAGGATTGAAATACTATAGATGTTTATATATATTTAATTTCAATCTAAGTTGACTAGTGCATTGAATTAAAGAAGTTTTTCCTCAAGTTTTGTATTTAGAATCATTGTAAAAACATCAGCTGTTTGATTGCTGCAGTAAGGATTATTTCCATCTGTGTTTAATTACAGTTGTGCAGCTTTAACAGAGTGCTTTCTCAAAACTGAAGGGCTTCAGTGGGAGTTGCAATTCCTCTCTTACTTGCATGAAGTATTCTTTCGGTAAAAGTATATTTTAAAAGTAACTTAAACACATTTCTTCATATAATTGTGAAATTTTTGTTCTCATTAGAAATTATTTTAGTAGTATTGGTTTTAAAATTGAGCACATGTTGTGTCTGTGTTTAGTCCTTGTCTTCCTTTTAGTGCTGAGGAAACTGATGCTTAGTTGCTTTGGTGATGTGCTTTGAAATCTTTGGATGAAAAATGGTGTCAATCCTGAGTATTGTTACCATTTTAAATTGCAATCCTATATATATGACTTTGACATTTTTGCTGTATGCACAATCTGTTCGCTGTATCTTCAGAAGAATTTCCTGACAGAGGGGTCAGGATGTTTAATGAGAGATTTTGTCTGTTGTGTTGTGATGATGAATCCCTATCATTGTCTTAATGAAAGGGAGGGAGAGAAATAAAGACACTTATGTGAGCCCACCACAAATTCTGTGTTTCATTTAAATCTGAATGCTTACTTTCAAAAAAACCTGTTTGTTAAAGTAATAATGCAGGGAGTGGGTGGGAAAAGATTGACAGAGTGGGAGTGTATAGACAGAAGGGTGAAGAGGCATAAATTGGAGAAAACAGTTTGTGACGTGGAATCCTGAGTTCAGTATTACTCTTCTGAACTTCCCCCCCCCCAGTGTTTTACCAAATTTGAGAAGGCTTTTTATATATGTCAGCACGTGCTTTTGGAGAAAGAAGTGCTATACTTTTATTTTAGGGAATTCAGGATGATACAGTTCAGACTGGTACTTGATGGGTTTACCTTCTCAGATTTTGTTTTAGTTGAAAATGCATTTACAAAGAGTAGCACATGAAAACTGTAAGGATCTTTCAACATCCATGGACTCCAGTTTGAAGCCTGCTTGTTTCAAAAGATAAAAAGCCTGATGTTGTTCTGTTCTTTCTATTCAAGGACTTCATGTCCTTAGCTCACACAAGAGAGTAGCTTCATTCAAATTTGGAATTGTTCTGATGCTCCTTCCTTTGGAAATGGGGTTAAAAGTACAGAAAAACAATTTTGAAAATACTGTATACAGTAGCCTGTATACAGCCTGTAGGCTGATTGGCTCTGAAGGGGCAGGGAAATTTATTTTGGAGCAAGTGCAACTTGTTTGGCTTTGGTTTGAACTTCCTCTGTCTACCTAGGGACCCTCTTCCTATAAGCAAAGTCATCAAAACCTTTTCTTATTACTGACAAAAAAAAAAGTGCATTTGAATGAAGTCTGTGAAATCTCATATAATAGCAGCTTTATTTTATTGTATAAGGAACAATGAATTCAAAGTGAAAAGTGTTTCTTACAGAAAAATAAACATTTTAAGAAACTCTGCAAGGAATAACTGGGTTTGTTGCCAGTATTTAATCTGTTTTGCTTAACATTGCAAAAATAAAATAGCTGATACATTAGTCTTATTACCATATGCTTTCATATTCATTCAGACCAGAATTTTCTTGTTCTTGAGTCCTTTCTCTTTTTTTTTTTTTTGTGTGATATAGGCTAAATAAAGTAAACCTCACAGGTATTAAAATACGATTTAAATAAAAAATCCTTTAAAAAGGAATGAAGAGAAAGGGGAGCATCTTCCAGATTAAGCTATAAAGGGGTTAAAAACACAAATAAACATGTTCAGAGCATTCTGTAAATGGGAACAAATAAGGAAATGAACATTTCATATATAAGCTATTTTAATCTTTAACCTTCTAGTAGGTTTAGGGTGATAATTGACTAATAATTTTCAGCTGTATGAAAATTAGATTATCAGTAATTAAGGAAAAAATGTATTGATCAAAGGCAGATTGCAGGTGCGGCCGCTAGTTAAGTAGAGTGTAGAAATTCCAGAACAGAGCAGTTAGAATGAGGAAAGGAGCTGTAGCACATGCTCCATAGGGGAAGATTTGAAAGACTTTGGGTTTAACTTTAAAATGACTGGAGAAGTACCTAATTTTTCGTGTTGAAGAGTCCATCACAAGGACAATATGAGTAATTGTTCTCCCGGGTCAGATGAGAAGTCAAGCAATCATTTTACAGCAACATGCAAGTCCAGCACAAGGCTGCTCCTGTGGCTGTAGGATCTCAAAAAGGGCTGGGAGCCAGGTTAGAAGACACTCTCTTGCAGGCATTAGACCAAGCTGTTGGTCTGTTGAGTAATGGTTTGATCCTGCTGTGTTGAGGTGCCCTGCCCATTCTGTGCGCAGTCCTTAGCTCTGCTCACACAGCTGAGGAGCTGCTTACAAAGGCTTTTGGCAGAATGCAGTTTCATAAGGAAGCTGTACCTGCAGCATTTTGTATCATTACAAATCTCCAGCACTTTTTCTTGTTACTTGGCTGTGGGCAGAACGGGTTGGTTGGATGGGGTGTTGGCACTGTGTGGCCTCTGTCATTTTCTCAGGTTGCACTGTTCCGTTTCTGTATGTGCATAAAGAGAGGTTGTAGTCATCAAATTTCCACATGAAACAAAAGCTTCAGCATATGTCTGTTCCCTTTCTTCTCCCTGAAAGTGTTTGGTCTTCATCAGCTTCCCCAACAAATTCCTCAGCACCCAAATTAATTTAAATATGTGGAACGCTAATTTCAAGGTACTCACCTGGTAGTGCTTTTTAACCACACATTAAGCAAGGAGCTGCTACTTTTCCATTTACAAATAAAGGATGGATATATTGTTATTTAGGAAGGTGGTTGCTCACCACGTTATACTAGGTTTATACCCTAGAAACTTTGCTTTAAAATGACCATGTCTGGACTAAATGTTATTGCCGAATTTCTGTGTCCACTAATCCCACACTTAACTGTACTCCCATCTATTCTCATCTCTTCTCCAAATGGGTAATAGAACCAACCTCACCAGGGCTCCCTGTCAGGTCTATTGAACTGCATTTAAATCTCGTTGACAGGTGAACAACAGCTTGCTTACAACTTACTCTCCAGATCAGGAAAACTGATACTCTGGTCCTATAGCCATTGCTCTAAAATGTTCCTAAAGGTTTTGGGTTTGGTTTTTTTTTTTATTTAATTTTAATGTCTCTCTTTGCTGTTGAGCTAAGGAGAAGTCATGGTATATGAACATAGTGGAGGAATTTGCTAATTTTCTTTAATATGCCATGGTGATGCTAGCATGAGGACAGGATGAACTGCTTCATCTGTGAGACTGACTCAAACCCCTGAGTGGAGGTGTTCTGCCTCTTCCTGAAGCATTGCATTTTCCTGTTGTGATCCCCTTCCTCAGATGCCCCCTGCTTATCAAGGTCAATCACAGGTGAAGGACAGACAGATGAGGTAATGAGGCACAGTGCTAAATGACTGAGGAGGAAATTCTGAAACCCCAGATTAAAAACCAGTCCCTACAGAACAGGATTTTACCGTGCAGTATTTACTGCAGCGCGCACAGGCATTTGTTCTGTCTTGTAATTTCTGGCTAGATAATAAAAACTAGATATTTGGCTGGAATGACTGACAACTCGCATGACCTGAATTTTAAGCAAAGCTCTTTTTTTTCCATAACAAAATCATTACTTAATTTGATTTTTGCCTGTTAAGAAAAGCTGTCATCTTTACTCATGCTGTTGCTTTCTTTAATTTCTATTCTAGTACGCTGTGTTTCTTTTACTGGCTTTAACTATCTACTTCACAATAGTCTCATTGTATCTGCCATCACTGTTAACTGGGCATTTCTGCTGTTACATCTGTCACAGATATAAGCACGCCACAAACAAGTTCTTGCTAAATCAAAGTTCAAGCAGCAAATGCCTGCTGAAAGCATAAGCTGAAGCTGCAGCCTCTCCAGGCCGCACTGCTCATTTCCATTGATAGCACCTGATTTAAAATAATGCTACTCCAGTAACTTTGTACATCTGAGGATAACACACCATTCTTTAATTTTTATAAAACATAACCTGACAAGAAAGATGCCCTTAAATGTGATCTAATATAACTATTACAACCTTTTGTAATTTTTGAAGATTACTGTGATTGTGCATAGGGTTCTGAAAATTTAGTTCTGAACTTGCAGTGCCATTAGAAATTTCTGGAGGAGTTCAACCTTCTGAATGTTGGGAAAAGGACACTTTTTAAGTGTCATCCAGTACAATCCTGGTTTCTTAGCAATCTTATCTTTAAGGGCTGAACAGATGCTGGTGTGTGTGGAATTAGATTGAACATAACAAAGACATTTTTTTATGATGAGGGTGTTGAGGAAGATGCCCAGAGAAGTTGTGGATGCCCCATTACTGGAATGTTCAATGTTAGGTTGGATGGGGCTCTGAACGACCTGATCTAGTGAAAGATTTCCCTGCCCATGGCAGGAGGGTGGGCTACTGATCTTTAAAGGTCCATTCCAACCCAAACCATGCTATGATTCTACGCTTGGAGCCTGGTTTGCATTCTTCTAACACAACTGCAAAGCTTTGGGTAATCTCAGAGCACTTTGTTCTCGATACGCATGTTTACTTGTGGCTCTTTCTAATAATGGACTTCAAGTGTGCATACGGCCTGGAAAAGTGAGTGTTCATGGTTTCTTTTGTGTTATGTGTTCTGCTGTAGCACAAAAATGAAATCAAGAAAAATCACATCCATTTTTTGCAACTTTAAGACCTTGATAACAGTCTTCTTTCATGTGATACCAGGAACGTTCCCTACAGTATTGACATGAGTGGATGTAATTTTCAATTGATACAATGTTTTAAGCTGACAGAAATTAACAAAATCCCATCATACTCATTCCTGGGTCTCATTTAATTTCTATGAATTAGTTGCTTGCTTAAAGGAGTGATAAATTAATTAATTTCCAAGTTTTATTAGAGCTATAAACATCTTCTTTTTAAAACTGTATTTAACATATCCAGTTTTAACCCCTCCTCCTCTTCCCCCAAAAGAAAACACCCTTTAGCAGTAGGTGAGATAAGGCTCAAGCTAAGGATTCTGCAATTTGGGGTTTCCATCAAGGAATTCAGATGCTTTACTGGTTATTTCTTTATTGCAGCTGTTTGGGGGTTGTGGGTGGTGGGGTGGAAACAGGTGATGCAAAAGCAATTGCTTATCACCAGCTGATTGATATCCATCCAGTTCCCAGGTAATGACTGGTTTGGCAAAACTTGGCATTATATGGTGTGGAATATCTCTTTGGTCAACTGGGGTCAGCTGTCCTGGCCATGTCCCCTCCCAGACTCTTGGCCACCTGCAGCCTACTCACCAAGGGGGGCACAGCATGAAAAGAGAAGGCCTTGATGGTGCACGAGCACTGCTCAGCAATAGCTAAAGCATTGCTGTGTGACTAACACTGCTCTGGTCACAGAGCTACAACACAGCACTCTCTGGGCTACTAGGAAGAAAATGAACTTCCAGCTCAGCCAATTATAACAGTTTACACCAGGCAGTCTGCAGGCTTTCTGATTTTTAAAAGTGATTTCATGCTATAGTGATAAGCTTATGATTTAGGGTTTTTTTTTTTACTATAGTGTAAGTTTTTAGTTCTTTTGTTAAGGTTGTCTAACACTGTCCTGAATGACTTCCAACTACTGACTCTTAACTGTCTAGGCAGAAATATTTCCGTGCCATTAACCTGCTTTTGAATTCTTATCAACGTAATGCTTCTGCTCTTTGGAACAAAGGCTTGAAAGAGAACTGCTCATGTGTTGTGAGGAAACTTTCTGCTGTGGAAAATTGGGCCAGAATCGTTTCAGAATATCTGGTTTTATGTCTTTAGAGGCTTGCTTTGATACTTGTAACATTCTTACAAAAGCCTTTCTTCATTGTGCAATCAATTTACATTTGAGGCATTTTTATGTTGCTATAGGGAATTAAATTATCTTTGCAAACTTAGAGCAGTTAGCTGTGATTTTATGCATTTTTATTTTCTTTGTCTTATCTAAAATACATAATGCTAAATTCTTAGCAATATTCTATGCCTCTAACTGCAATTCAAGTCAATTGGCCTGAACAGAATGTGATGTAAAGGTTGTATGTGTTCTAAAGTCAGTCAATTTTCAACATGTTGTATTTGAAATGAGTTGGATTTTGGTTTGCTGCTCAGTTTTGGTACACCTCATGAGTCCATCATGCCATATTACTGCAGTGTTGCTCATATATTCCTTAGCGTGCCAAAGCTGCGATGATAAGTACTATGGGAAAGTTTGGGAACAAAGGAGTACAGTCCATATTTCTGTGCTGTGTAAATAAGCTTAACAGACACCTGCTAAATGCTGAAAATAAATTGAAAATGGTTCTGTTTTCTGGTTCCTTTCATCTGATACATTAGGGTTCTAAGAGGGGGGAAAAAAAAGAGGGAATTAAAATTTTACATCGAGCAAAATATGCATACTCTTTCAGCATGGATGATGGCATGCAGTTAGAGTTGGTGAATGGTTTTTATGGTTATTTTCATTTGCTTCATGTAACCCATCATTTCTTTTTTTTTTTTTTTTCCTTTTAAGTGCTTTTTTTTTACCTTGACTGAAAGTCGTTGGTCAATTTGGACAGTGAACTCACTGTTGAAATCTCAGAGTTAGGGTAGTACCGTTAGTGATCAAATGACAATGCTAATTCTCATCTGGAAACGTCACTCTGTAAATGTTGGGACTATTCATAAATGTGTCCTTTGCAGTCATGAGTGCCTTGGAACAGTTTCTCTTACTCCAGTTATTACAGATGCAGGAACAGATTGAAGATGAAGCCAAAGCTAGCACTTACTGCCTCACCAGTTTCTCTTTAGCTTTCTTCTTCCATTCTCTTCATCTGTTGTGGCTTCTTAATGTAAACATGGTCCTCTTTCTAGTGACATCTCCCTGGGGAGTGGTGCCACTAGTGGAATTGAAGACTTCTGTAAACGGTACATGAACCTGAAACATTGGTGGACAGTTAGCAGCTGCTTATTCAGCCATGCAAGTGACTTAAGTCCATAAATAGAGAAGCTGCATGGCTTTTTTTTTTGGTTGGAAAAGACCCTTGGGATCATCGTGTCCAACCATTAACCCTACTCTGCAAGTTCTCCCCTAGACCATATCCCCCAACACTACATCTAAGTGATGCTTAAACACATCCAGGGATGGCGACTCAACCCCCTCCCTGGGCAGCCTATTCCAATATCTCATCACTCTTTCCATGAAGAATTTTTTCCTAGTGTCCAGTCTAAACCTACCTTGTTTCAGCTTGAAACATCCCCTGTGTTGTTTTCAGCCAATATGGTACTGGAACTGAAATTAAGAAATCTAAAAGGAGAAATTAAGATTATTTTATAGGATTGTTTGCTTAAGGTACTTGTTTTTCTGAGTCAGAAAGCTCCCTGTGGGTTTTGAAATAGTCCAGGCTGAGGACACTGCAGAAAACTTATTCCTGCAATGCTTTGTTACAGAAAGCTTAATTCAATTTCTCTGGGAAAATCCGGAAACAATTTCCCTTGGCTACAAATGTGCCTAAAATGGTAAAAATTTGCAAACGCCTAATTGTTCCACTCAGGGAATGTCTTCACAGTGGATTGTCAGTTTTCACAGAACCTCCTAAGTCTTCCCAAAGTACCCTACAGTGTAAAGAATAGGGAGTCATAAGAAAAGAAAAATAAATCAAAAAACCAAAACCCTGGCAACGCAGTCATCTGTTCAGCAGAACAGCTTTCTGTTTTATTTACAATGCATAACTCTTGCTTTAACAGCTTGGGCTCATCTGTGAAGAGATTTTCAGGGTTCAAGCTTTACACTTAAATGTCAGGAGAACTTAAAACAAATGTACTATGTTTTCTATTTTTTAATGATATAGTCCTTTAATCTCCTTATGTTCTGTACATTTCTACCAGAGAGAGGGCAATAGTAGTAAAGTTACTGGGCATGGCTACAGCCACAGAATATAAGAGAAATTTGCTTTTTGTATTAAATAGTATTAACTAGAATTCTTTAGAATGGAACTCAAACAAATGGTCGCAAATATGAAATGTTTTGAGTAGGTAGATACTCTCTCTTCTGCTATTTTGGACCTACTCTCATACTTCTCTCAAAGTGTTTCAGGATGGTTCTAATTTCTGTTACAGTTTAATGTCATCAAGTGAGATTTGTACTTGTGCCACCTTGTCCTCTTTTGCTTTTCATTTCCGTATCTGCCTAGCTCACAGGAGATTCATTTCCATCAGTGTGGTCAGTGTAGATATTTAAACTTCAAAAATCTACTAGTGTAAGAATTGAATTTTGGAAATAAAATGCTAGATGTGCATATATTAGCATGATTTACAAATGTCAGATTTGGGAAAGTAGTTAGCTGAGAGACAGCATGTGGAGAAGCCCCAAAAAGTTTGGTTGTGTGCACAGTAGTTTTTCTAAAGGTGGTTGTCATAAATGCAGTTGTTCATCACCCTGAAGTCTAGGAAATTCAAAGGCCAGCAAGTGAGTTTGCAAGTGTGCTCTGTCTTCCTTGAAAGGCACCAGAGATGACCTAGTCCCCAGTGAGTAGGGAAAGACAAGTGCTGTACCCATCTTCAAAAAAGGCCTAAAATAGAATGTGAGGGACTAGAGTTCTGTCAGCCTTCCTATGATCTGTGGGGAAAATGATGGACCAAAACATCTTGGAACACATTCTTAGACACACGGAGAGAAGAAATTGCCTGAAAATGCATTTTTGCCTCATTGAAATTTTTGCTTTGGCAGTTGAATTGCACCACATCTCCTGTCTCACTGCATTTGGGAAGCTCTTCTATAGAAGTGCTATATAAATTACGAATACACTAGGTATCCAGAAGTTAGAAGTAGGCAGTAACCATACAAGAGCAGTAGTATTTTTATGATGCATGGGCTTGTTTTATGCTGATGTGAAAAGTAATCCCTGTATTTTGAGTTGATTGCAGCTTTGTACACGGACCGATGCTTTTTAAATTTTCTTAGGTAAATCCTTTAAATTACAAAGAGATGGAAGACAGGTATTGTCATATAAAGACCTAATTAAAAAAAAAATCAAAATAGATTCAGCTAACAAACAAGGCAAAATACTATCTATTAAATAAAACCAGGTATTTTATTGACAATGACACCTACATTGCATCTCGAATGGAAGTTTGCTGAGGTTGCAGTGTCTGTTACCATAGAACATGTAATGTTTATCCCCAAAGTCACTCACTGTGGCAGTACAGCAAATTAATAAGACGTCCAATCTGATGTAGCAAAATCTAAAATCTAGAACTATCTAGTAATAGTTAAATTTTCCTGCTTACTTGATTAGTTTCTGTTGTTTGCTCCAGATTTGGTTGGGCAGTGACTCTCTACAGATCCTCAATAATCAAAATTTGAATGATTTTCCTTAAATACTTGACTGGATTCCAATATCCACTGTTAGGAAAATAAAAATTTGTTTTCAGCCATTTGCTGTTTATAGGCAGAGCCAATAACTTGTTAAAGTTATATAGTACCTCCTCTTAAAACCCTATTTATGAGTTCCATGAATTTACAGTTTTATAACGGCTTTTCAAGGATAGGTTGTGCAAGAATGTCTCAGCAATTGTTTGTTTGGCTATTTTTTTTTCTATTTTACTTTTTTTTCACTGGTAAAGACACCTGCAGGTTGTCCGGGGTCAAAGCAGCTTCGTTGGCAGTGGCACTTCTATTTTCTTTGAGAAAGTAGAAGGAAGCATAGGCAATTGCTTTTTACCTCAGAGCTGATGGAAGCTCAGCCTGGATAATATCAAGATGTTGGCCAAAGGAAGGAAAAAAAAAAAAAAAAGAGATGGATTTGAGACTTTTTGCTTTACTAGGTCTGCATTTAGTTTCCAGATGAGGTCCAAATACTTGCTGTTCAGAACAAATCATTTTACAACTTAGCAGTTGAGCAATGGTGCATCTTCATGCTTCACTTCGATGTTGCAGAACTTCGGTCTCCTTTAACCAATGTCATACAGAAATAACCTGATTAAGATCACAGCAATGCTGAAGGAATCAACAAGACTTAGATCTTGCTACGCCACGTTGTGTTAACAGTATTTTATGGTCTTTACATAAAGAACCTACAGTCCCATTGAGTAAAAACAGACATGGACTTAGTGTTATGAAGCATAGCAGAAGACAAGAAAAACATCAGGCACAAGTGTCATTGACATGGGTGCTACCTTTCTTGGGTGTAGTTGTTTAGAATTCAGTTTAAACTCAAAAGAAAGGGCTGGGGAGAAGGCAGTGAGGGGAGCAAGTGCTTGCTGGGTGTAAGAGTAAGGGGGGGGGGGGGGGGGAAAGTTGTGGGGGGGGGGGGGGGTGAATTAGGAAGTGATGAACAGAATCATCCACACCATAGCCTATAGGTGTCTGGTGAAACAAGTGCTTCAACCAAATGGTAGAAAAAGGTAAAATCTGCAATTATCTACAAAACATGAAATAACATCTAGAAAGTCTACCTGTTTTGTCAGCACCAAGAAGAAAGGGAATAAGGGTATGGGGAGTTGAAGGAAAATAGTTCATGATTGGACAGTGACACAGGCATCCTGTTTATGTCAATATATGCTGAGTTAAAGAGTGCTTTATTTCTGAGCTTTGGTGTAGAGTCTCTTAAGCATCATGGGTTTTAGCTCATATCTTGTTGGCAGTTCAGTCTCTTACTGGTCTCTGAGTAATACTGTATGTTTGGGCCCATATAGCTTGCTGTTACTCAAACACAGATGGTTAGCAAAGATGTTTTTAATTCCTTCCCCCTCGCCCCCCGCTATTGATAATCCTTTCATGTGCTTTAGAAGTTGATTACCAAATCCAAAGCAGTTTGTGCTCCAAAATCTGAACGCTAAATGGACAGTAGAGAGTTGTTGGTGATTGCCTTCATTCAACACCCCATGAAACAGTCTAAAGCAAAAAGACTGGGATCTTGAGGCCAGGATTTCCAGGACCACTTTTGCCATTACTTTGGCCTTCTGATACAGGTCCCTTGATATTTTGGCCAGAGTCACTGAAGAGTAAATGTCGGAGTCACTGAAGAGTACGGATTAATACAGTTCACGTCTGCACGTGTGATGCTCAGGTTCAGATCAGAGATCTCCTGTTTCTTTTGGGCATGGAGGGAGTTAGTATTTGTACCATGTTTCCAGATGAGAGACGTAGCTTCTGTGTGTATCCATGGTACTTTGCCAAAAAGTAAACATTCTTATCCAGCTAGATGGAAGGAAAATGGAAAATACCTTTGATGAAACTTGGGCAATAAAAATAAGAGATGGGCATCAGCTGCCAGCTGTGCTGTGTGAAAAGAACATCAGCCCTGAGCAGCAGCCTGCCTCCATCCTTCCTCTAACTGACACAATTCACGTAGTTGCTTCTCGCACTGAACCTGACCACCAATTTACCTGTGAGGGCTGGGATTCCTGTGGACATAACAGCTGAATAAAGCAGCGTTATCGTTTTCAGGTATCTCTTCTGTTAGCGCTTGTTCTCTTCTGGGTGGTTCACCTGGAAATGACTTGGCAAGTATCCTAATTCTTAGTTCAGTCCCTCTAGCATAATAAATGCATTTGATGCATGCCTGCCACCTTCTGTTTTGAAGATGATGATGGCCTTTGCTGCTGTGTTTTCTGCCATTCTCTTGTTCCTGCCATGTCTCACAGAAAAGAAGTGATGGGGGAGGGAGAGGAGAGCAATGATTTCCTTCCTGAAACCTCCTCTGGGCACTTCAGCTACAGGGATCTGAGCCTATAGCCGTGTTGGCAGCTGCTTAGCTGTTGCTACTGCCAAAAATGCAAGGGCTCAGCCTGCCACGTCTTTGTTTCAGTAGCGTTTCCTTCCTCTCTGCCCAATGCAGATGCCAAATACAGCATTTGAGGAAAACATAGAATGATCTGCCAAGGTTGCTGCTCCAAAGTGTACTTCATGCTCCCACTACCAGTAATACCATCTTTTTGTGTCCATGTCTGCTAGAATAACCTGGAGGGGAGGTTGTCTTTCTAGTGTCCGTACTGTTCAAGCACCCAGAGCTAAAAGTTAGAACTATTAATGAAGTGTGTTCCCATTGCTCTCCTCTCTCCTTTCCCTATTCCCACTTGCTTTTTTCTTGGACAAAGGCTGGAAAGGGGGAGCGGGTTGGGAAGCAGTTTTTCACGGTGTACTGTCACCAGTTGATATTTTCTTTTTAATGTTAAAAAGCGCTTAACATATTCAGTATCACAGAGAAGCTTGAAACTAAGAAAAGAAAAGACTCTCCACATATATCCCACTTCCTCACGCTATAAGGTCTCGTTGCGCAGGCTGCTGTCCTTTCGTGGGAAGAGGTGCTGGTGCTTAACCATTTATTTCATAGACTTCTAGTAAGATTCAAGTTGAACCTCTTAGTTCTGCTGCTGATTTAGAAACAACAGGAGCCTCTTAGTGCCAGGTAATGCCGCAGGCTGTGCCCGGCGTGCTGCTGGAAGGGGCTGGCTTCTCACACTGACTGCATCAGTGATGCAAGTTACCGTGAGCACTGCTGGTGTGCTTAGCGTCTGTGTGGGCTATTAGAGGCAGTGGAGAGGCTACACCACAACGCCGTTAGCCCACTGCTGCTCGGGCTCTGGGAATAGGAGCCTGTAATTACTACAAGCCTGTGAACATAAAAGGAAATTGTCTTTTTTATCACCTGTCAAAACTGTGAATGTATTTAAAGCTCTGAATGTTAAATTTACAGTTATTGTAACCTTGCTTTCTGAAATGTACTGCTGAGCCTCTAGGACTTTCTCAACATCTTTACATCTCTGGAAGTTGTCCCTGTGTGACAGCTTCCATGTGGTGCTGGCCTAACAAACCTCAGCACCTTTAATTGGTTTTCAGCCAGTATTATCTGGCTTCTGCCAACAGCACGGCTGAAATGAACTACTGACAGAAAATTAATTATGAGCACGTAAGCAGTGCTGGTCTTTGCTGAGACTATACAGGAAGGATTGGATGAAATTCTGGACTGTCTGTGGAATTTATCCACCAGCCAGTGTAGTGTGGCAGGGGAACCAGTGGGAGAAACCCATCCTTTCAGAACATCTGACTTTGTGTCTTCATGTCCAGTTTGGAATGTTTTAAAAGCCAAGAAATTGGAAACAGTTTCCGTTTGTCGTTGGAGGCTGTTGCAGTGAAGTGTGTCACTGTCTTTCTTGTCTGGATAGAACTGTCCTGAATCAAAGCATCTCTATTTCCTCCTCTGCCTTGGGATTCCTTCTTGCTGCCCCTTCCTTGCTCCTGTAAAGCTGATGGTCAGCAGTAACAGCCTGAGGGAGCACCCCCGCTGCTGCCTGCTCTGCGCCCTGTGTCCTCAGCCAGGTACACCCTGGGGGAAACCGAGGCTGTTGCCTTTATCTCTCCATAGTGCTCTAGTATCTTTCTGTAGATCTGGAAGTAGCAAAATATTTCGCTATAATGTAGGGCTTTTGCTCTCCAGATGGGTGTGTAATTGTTTCTGGATCTTCTATTCCCTGTCCCCTTCAGTGGGAGGAGATGTATTAATAATCCACTCTGCAATCAACCGAGTCTTTAGTATTCTTTTGGGCTATTTCTCACCACATAATGCAGATCCTCTTGTTCTATTAAGAAAAAAAGCAGCACCGCACTAAATGTCCTTTTTTGCTTACGTGTCCATTTTCTCACAGCAAAATTTCTTGCTACATGGGAGCGACACGCGTGATGTTCAGAACACGGACCAGTAAATGGACGGCAGCCGCAGCAGCTCTTGTCTGCATTACCGTGGTTTCACCACGGTAATGTATTGTCATAAATGAAGTTTTATTACAGCCATGTCAGAATACTATCAAAAGAACAAGTGCTACTGTCTGTTTCCATGGAGATCTTTCCCGTTCCCCGGGGAGCCGCGGAATCGCGTGGTATTGTGCAGCTATGCCAGCTGCAATTAGGCGAACACGCTGCTGGAGAAATATGCATGTGGACACCCAGCAGTGACCGCGGACAACGGCGGCCGAACGCGTGTGCGCGGCACTAACAGGGCTCTTGCAAATGCCGCTCATTTTCTCCCTTCCAGAGCGAGGCAGCGCGGCGAGGTGGGCGAGGTTGAGCAGGAGCGCTCGGGCTCGCCCAGAGGCAGGGGCCGGATCGAGGGGGGCTGGCAGGTGAGCTGGCCGGAGCACGCTGGCTCGCTGCTCACCTGCACGAGCACCATCAGCAAACGGCCGCTTGCCGATTTCTTAATTTGTGCACATAGCCGCTCCTCAGCGTTTGAGAGAACAGGGCTGTGTTTTCTTGTGTCCTCACGTTAGACCTTTGCTTGAACAGCCTGAGCAGCTTGGCCTAGCAAGCCCAATTTACTGCTGGTAGGGTTCTTTGAGGCACCTTGCTAATCAGCCATTCTTTAAGTTAGTGCCAGGGAACTTCAATTTTTTTTATTTTTAATGATCGATTTTGGTGTTGTTTTGTATTTGTATTCACTTTTCTTTTTAACACTGAAACTTATGGATGTGCTCATTAAACTTAACACTACCTCTCACTATAGCAGAGCCTGCAGTGTATCTTAGGTGCGTATTTGGACAGTTTCTTAACTTCTTTTGTTTAGCTAAAATGTTTACATCTATTACAACAATTGTGAATCGTTCCTTGCAGTAAATGCTTTAGATTTGCCTGTGTTTGTGTCAAGTTATATTTGCATGAAGATGCTGGTGCCCTGAAGTACATGTTTATACTTCTGCTTACCCCTTGCTACACCAAAGTACATTCCAAGATGCTGAGCAGCCAGTTCCAAGTTTCAGGGGATATATATTATTATGTTTTTCTTTTAAATCCTGCCCAGATTCCTTGGCATCTTCATAGAATAAATAGCAGCAGCAACTACTGGAGTGGTTTTCCAGGCTGGTAAGAGTCATGGCTGATAGCAGATTCATTTTACATGGAGTAACTAAGCTAGGTCCCTTCAAGCTGTGTGGGAAGTACAGTTGGCTGATGAGCAAAGGAATATTAATTTCCTTTTCTACCTAGGGTGCTGTTAAAGCAATTACAGTCAGCAGAAATGCACCAGTGTGCTGCTCTGGAAGTCGTAGCATACTGCTTTGCTTGTCTCACTCCTCCAGAGGTCATGGCATGGTTTCCAAAAGGTGGTGTTTCCCTTAGTCTTAACCTCCCAGGCTTGGAGGTGGAATAATGCTGCTGTTCTGTGCTTGTCTGCTGAAGACCAAGGTGTTGGATGGGACGATAACCAGCACAGTGATTGGAGAGAGCTTTCCCTGAAGAAATCTCTCTGGAATTAAATGACAGATTGTGCCACCTTGAAAAAGCTGTTCCACTTCCTCTTGCAGAGTTGTGTGCCTCCTCTGGATCAGCATCAGTACAGATTGATAGGAAACACGTGCTCAGTGAGGCCTGAGGAGTTTTGGGCTTCTCTGTTGCATTTGTTCCAAGAATCAAGTAACTCCCGGATGATGGCCTTCTATTAGGACCGAGAGCACAAACCTTTAAAGCTAAAATCCTTAGGTCTACATCATAGCTGTGAGGTGGAGGTGAAAGGAAGTACATCGCAGCATGGAAATGGAGTGGAGGTATGGAAGGTGTGGAAGCAGAACTCAACTGGATTGACTGACTTGCCTCGTAGCAGTGGAGACTGATAGGAAGAAGGCAGAAGGTCTCAGGTTCTGGCAGGGTGACAGTGCTGTGGTGATGAAATAACCTGACCCAGTGAATGTCAGCGGTGAGCGGCTATATGCTTGCTTGACCTGGTGATAGTTGGAAAGCTAATTTATGTATGATGTTAAAGGGTCTGTTTCTGAAGCACAGTGAACAGCCTCATCCATTTAAAAAAAGATTATTTCCTTAATGAGTAGCAAGAAATATTATCAGTCTAAATTAGTCTAAATGAACTCATTTCCATTAGATTATTCTGCTTGCTCTTGGGTAGGGTGGTTTCTTTTTATTATGATTTTTAAGAGTCCAATATAGCTTTCTATGCATATAACCATAAAGTTACTTCTCTTGTAGTGAGACAGTAAGATGTTTTGAAGTGCATGTGGGAACGTGGTCGTTTTCTATTTGGAGTGATTATTTGTAGGCCTGCTCCATATAAATACTTTGTAAATATACCATGTAAATACTTGTAAATAGGCCATATGTTTCATAACTAACTTAAAAACTGATGTCCACCTGTGTAACTGCTGGAAGTGTTGGACAGGACCCATCTTGTTGAACCTTTCTGGGGAGGAAGACTCAGCCTTTTGTAAGGGGTCTGTGCAGGAGGACTGTCAGTCTGCAGCTGGAGAAGCTCTTGGGTAGGACATTAAGGATTGTGGGTACTGACTGGCAATAGACACGAGAATAACTAGAATAATTCTGCTGTTCTTTGAATAAGTGATTGAATCATGTCTCTTGCATTTGAAGGCCAAGATACTGTCTTAGTAGGAAAAGTTTTACTCCAAAAACTTCTGGTTAAGCTGTGTACCGTCGGTTTGATGTTAGAGCATTGCCCTTCTGTGTATGGAACCTGCAGGGCTCAGGCAGTTTGAGCAGTTGGCCATCTGGCCCCAAACAGTCTTTAAATGTTGGCAATCACTCGGAAGCTTTGCAAAATGCATGGGACCTCTGTTAACGCTGATAACTTCAGTCCTTTTGCATTTGAAAAGTGACTGGAGAATTTGTCTGGAAGTTGGAAGCAGTAAGTAGATTGAGACAGAACTGACAGATTTCCTCCTCCCGCCTTACAAGCTTCTTTCTTCTGTATATGTGTATGTGCAGTCTGTTCTTGTATATGTGTTAAATGAATATGCTGTCTGGCTTGTGGCACGTTTTTAGGGATACTGTGGTCAGATCTTGATACAAGCTAAACAGGATTTCCTTGCAGATTCCAGTAACAACAGATTTTGAGAAACTGGGTGCAGGCAGAGTTCTGAAGCATTTTAAGTCCCTTCTGAACAAAGCTGTTCTAACATTGACACAAATACGGTGCTGTCACACTGGGTTGACTGCAATCTACTCCCTAACTCTGCCTTTGTCACTTGTCTGTTGCAGGGATTTACCTCAGTACGGGCAAAAGCAGTGGCAATCCTATTTTGGGCGAACATTTGACGTTTACACCAAACTCTGGAAGTTTCAACAGCAACATCGGTAAGAGGATGTTGTAGCAGACGTGTTCTGTTGATTTAAGGGCAGCTTTAATCTCTGGTATGCCAGGGCCCCAGTTAAGATTGAGATTTCACTGTGTTATTCAAGCATGAAGGGAGGGAAGAGTCACTTCCTGTAGTGCTCGCAGTCTCATGAATTGAAATGTTGCAGAGTTTTCAGTGTGACTTTTTAACAAAGCCTCTTGCTCCACTTGAATGCATGTCGCTTTAATGTGTCGCCAAGGAGAAGCTGGGATGATGGCTTCTGCAGTGCAGAGCCCATCTGGAATGGTGTGAAGCGTCTTGCTGCAGCGTGGGCTCTGGTCTTTCACACCTCACATTGGCTGCCTAGTCTGAGCGTTCTCCTGGGAAGCTGTGACCTTTTGTTGGGGTGTATTTTGTGCACCATGCTTATGCCTGGCTCTCGCAAGTCGGTGCAAGATAAACGGTCCTCGTTCTGGTGTGCGTGCGCGGTGCTGTCGGCTCTGCGAGGGGCTGCTACTGGGAATGCCACGCCAGTAACGAAAGCTGGATTTGGCCCTACGATGGCTCTTTGTCTTGTCTGGTGTGATGTTCTGAGGAATTCTGGAATGCCTTTTAATGTTTCTTTTCTCTCTTGCGAAATAGACAAGTATTGGACAATCGGTATGGGTTGAAGCGGTGGCAAATTGGGGAAATTGCTTCCAAGATTGGGCAGCTCTATTACCATTATTAGTAAGTAAGCACAGAAAAGGATTCCATAGGGGAATGCAGTGTTAGTGCCAAACACCTGGATACTCGGTCAGGAGAAAGCCGCGTATCAGTTGAGTCATGATGCCCATGTCTGACTGAGAAGGCCCCTGGGACTGCATGGGGGTGCCGCAGAGGAAGGCATCTCGCCTGACACCACGTTGCCAGTCACATTGAAACTGCCTAAGGACTTGTCTCCCACCTTAGAAGTGTCCCTCAGTCTTTCACGGTGCTGCATTTGAATCTTGTGCAAGAGTGTGATTTACAATTTTGGGAGCTTAATGTTCCTCTGAACTTTTCAGTTAACCTGTCACGGGTATGAGATGGGCAGATTTGGTTGTCATCTGCACTGGAATGCAAACTGTGAAATCTGTCTTCCCAGCAGACGCAAAGAACAAGTCTGGCTTCCATAAGTTGTTACTTGAGGAGGGAGTTTTGCCACTGATGCCCAGGATGGTTGCGGGGCAGGAGGGGGGGTTGGCATGGGTGTTCACCTGAAGCAGTGAGCTAATCCAATTCTTCCTCTGCAGCCTGCGCACTTCAGAAACCAGCTATCTCAATGAAGCTTTCTCCTTCTACTCTGCCATTAGGCAGAGGTCATACTACTCCCAAGTCAACAAAGAAGACAGGTATGTCCCAATGAATGCCCGTGTTTTCTCAAGACTGGGACAGTGCACGAAAGCAGCAAATAACTAAACTGTAGGAAAATAACTGGGGGAAAAAAAACCCTGTCATTGAAGGAGTTTCTTTCAATTCTCCTGCCATGATTAAAAACCTCAGTGTGATTAAGAGCTTTGCGGTGTGGCTGGAGGGATTTTCTATTATCTGGTCCAGGCTAGAAAGCTCTTGGCCCCAAAGTGCTGTCATTTTGAGACCTGAGCAGTATCAGCACAGGGGCCTGGTATGCTGTGACTGGAAGGTAGGTCAGTTGCGCTGAAGCAGAGGAACCGGTTTTATTCTAATCAGGTTTTTCAGAGGAACATCAGTTAGTACTGCAGTACAGCAGCCCTCGGTGGCTGACTGGGACAAAGGCCAACAGCTTCAGGAGACACAACGTCTTCCTTCTGAGAAAAGTACGCTCAAAGCAGGGCTGTGTTGTGGCAGTGCAGAAACTGTGCTGCCTGCTGAGAACACAGACAGATATAAATAAGAGCAGGTAGAGAACACAGTTCTGGATCCTGATCTTACATTCCAGCCAGTAAAGCTGAGTTCCCTCATTAAAGTTTGAGAAGAAATTACCTGAAATTGTCATTGAGATAGATGCAGATCAGTTAGGAACTTTCCTGCCAAGCATTCAAGGATCTCTACTTAAATTAATTGCACGTCTCTAGTCTCGCTGATGTCTAAAGGCACCTTTTGTGTGCCACAGACAGATGGAAGTTTCCCTGCTCTGTTCTGGTTTCTGTTGAAGCTGTTACCTTCTTACTTGCAAATCTCTCAGTTTCAGTCTGAGTGCTGGAGCTGTTTCAGACAAGGTAGGATTGACCAAGCATGTTTCTAGATGCGGTCACAAGATTTTAGAAATGGATGAGTAATTCTGGGCTGTGCTGACTGGCAGCTCTCTAGGTTGTCCCAGGTGGGTGGACTCTGAGCCAGCTGTGCTAAGGTGGTGCAGTGGGGTCAGGTAGTGCCCAGGAACTGTCAAAAAATTGGAAGAGTCAACGATTTTGACTCCCATGTCTGTTCTTATGTAAGGAGAATGTGGGCAAGGGGGTGGAGGCTGTGACTTTCTTGATGTGTATTTTATGTCGCTTTAGTCCATTTTAAATAGACCTCTAAGCAGCCAGGTAGCTGTTGATCTCCCCATGAATTCAGGTAGAGCTTTCACTCTGCAGAGCGTTCAGCCTTGTTCTGGTCTTAAACTCCTCCCCTCCCTTGCCCCTGTCGCCTACCTGTGTTCTATTTTAATCTCAAATTTGGCTGTGGTGTTTTTGTTGTTGTGTTTAGGCCTGAATTAGTGGTTAAGAAGCTGCGTTACTATGCAAGGTTTATAGTGGTTTGTCTCTTGCTCAACAAAATGGATGTTGTAAAGGACCTTGTAAAGGTATGTTAACAGGGGAATAAAGGTGCTAAGGGGTGGGAGGTTGCCGGTTATTCAGGGCTTTTCTCCTAATTAAGGAATCCATAATGTAGTCTATTTTGGTTGAAGTACCACTCTTTAGATCTATGATTGCTGCTGCAGCATAGCTTTTCTTTTTTTCCCTCATTTAATTGATTGTGCTGTTGGACGCCACAGTACTGTGGCTAGAGCTATGGAAAAATTCAGTACGACGCAAACGTTTGACTAGAGAAAAACTTTACAAATGGATGTAGTTAGTTAGGAATAAACTGTAAGATGCATGTTATTAATCTCAAAATGTTGGGGGTCATCTGGTAATTCCTGAGTACAGCTTCATTCCTGTAGTGGATTTAAGCCATCACTGGAATCTCCCCCTGCAAGTCTTCATGACACACCGCTGCTTGGAAAGCCAGTGTCTCCAAGCTTAATGTTGAGCCTATTTCTCTTCCCTTCCAAGCTGCTATCTCTCTGTCCCATGTCTAGAAGGCATCCAGAATACATTTTGCACCTTCCAGAGACCATCAAAATTAGACCTTGCTGAACGATGTAGATAGAACTATGAAATTGGAGAGGCTGGATCTGCATATGGCTCTGCTGTGGGAGTAAAGCGCTTCAGGTGGAACAAACAGAGAACAGGCCACTCTTGATCGTTGCTTTTCTAGAATATCTGACATCCAACCCAGCGAATATCTTCTGTCAGTCAGACATTTAATAACGACGCTTCAAGCTCAAGTGCATTGATAGCATTGTTTGAACACCAAGTAAAAACATTCCGATAGCTGCAGCCTGGACTGGGAGGTACCTTCAGCTCCCCCAAAGGAACAGCACGCTTCTCCTGACAGCATATGCTTCCCGAACCCCTCAACAACCTTGCTGCAAGCAGCTTCTGGTATTGACAGTTTTGTGTAGGTTGCATTACTGTCTTGGTGTCTAAGCTTCCTTGAACTGCTAGCTTAGCTTAGTAGCAGCTAAAAAAGCCATACCATTCACTTTCTCAGGGTATTTAAAGTTACTTGTAAGCTGAGATTTGAGTTCTTGGTATCCATAGTTTATGGTAATAACCAGTGACATAGCTGTATGTGAGTGGGATAGTTACACTTAACTCCACATATTCCTTGCATTTGGACCTACTTAAAAGACACTTTGCACTGCCAAAACTCAGGGTAACATTGGCACTGTGTCTCCTGAAAGAGCGCGCTTTGGCTGGCGTGTTAAGTCATAAGCGTGCTGCATATGTTCAAGTGATTTATTTTTTATTATCCTCAAAGGCCAGCACAGCTAACCAAACTGTAAAGTTACCGACTGCCTGTTAAACTCTCAGTTTAAGAAGTGACTGTGTCTGTCCATCTTTGAACTTTTTTACATCAGGAGCTGTCAGATGAAATTGAAGACTACACTCATCGTTTTAACACCGAAGATCAGGTGGAGTGGAACTTGGTTCTCCAGGAAGTGGCAGCATTTATTGAGGTGAGAATACCATTCCCTTGTAGTTGTTCATTTAAAAGTAAATTTTCCTGACTTGTTCACTGAAGTGTTCCTGTACCACCACCTCCGCGTGGTGAGCAGGTGTGCCACGTGTAGGGGCAGCATTCCTGTCCAGTTTAATGATTGAAATGTGTTCATGACAGCATAACAGTGACAGCTGTTGAAGAGTCTGAAGAGTCAGACCTGCTCATGTAACATATTGAAGACACAAGCGTGAAGCTGAGATGCTCTCCGTCACTTTATTGGTTTTGCCCTTTGGTGTTCAGAAAATGGTGCAATCGAAAGCAGTTATCATGGTCAATATTTTAAAGACACTCCAAAACTCACACAAAAGTCTAGTGCTGTTGTTGTGAAGCCAATCCAAGTTGCTGATGTTTTGACTGTTTCAAAGCGTGCTTTGCTGGAGGACTGGTCTGTTAGACTGGCAGTGCCTAAGCAGCATATAATGGAAAATACGGTGTGAGCGTGGCCGTTAACCGATAGGCTCTTGGCAGAGCTGCAATGTGACCAACTTCTAAAATTTGTTAAAAGAAAACCAAATTCTTTTGTTCTGTCAAATGAGACAGTGTTCTACTTTCCTCCTGTTGTACGAGATGTCACTGCGTAGCACGAGTGTTTAAATACTGCTAGAATGGAGGGCAGCGTGATCATTCGCTCACCTCCTTTGGTGGTTATTTCTAGGAAGGGGAGGTGAACTAAAATAGTGCAGGGTTCTTCTGTACTGTAGGAATATTTCTTCTGTGTGAATTTGTAAGGCTGCTGATGACATTTGGTTCCTCAGGTATAGAAAAGCTGAAGCAGAGTCCGTGTCATTTGAGGAAGTTTGGTTTTCTGTTTGCTGTACCTTCGTGTCCTTGTACTGGTATTTGCTTGCATATATATTTGCTTGTATTTTTTTTTTTTCTTTTTTGAATTCCTGATTTATTCTGGTTGCTTTTTTAGGCAGACCCTGTCATGGTTTTAAATGATGACAACACCATTGTAATCACCTCTAACAGGCTTTCTGAAACAGGAGCTCCATTGCTAGAGCAGGGAATGATAGTGGGACAGCTTGCTCTTGCAGATGCACTGATTATTGGGAACTGCAACAACCAGGTAAAAGAAATTCTGAGGACTGGGCTTTGTATCTTTGGAGTTCAGAGTCCTTCCTCGTGACATCCTTCCTGATCATACAACAGAGATTCCCATAGAGGCGAGCTTTAAAATCTTTTAAATGTGATCTTTGCAGTGGCAGCAAGCAGCTGTTCTTGGAAATAAGAGCTAAAAATGAAGTCTGAGCTATTAGACCCATGGTATTGACGTCCTATTGCTTATTCATCACGTTAATTAAGTAGATACAATTGATTTTCATATACTGGATTGTTCTTAACAGCATGCAAACATGAGAAGCCTCTGGAATATGTCTAGAAAAAGCTTGACTTAGGCTTTCACTTGACATGCTCCAGCTTGTTGCAACTTCAGTTGCAATGGGAAGGGGTTTTCAAAAGACACTGAAGATCTTGTTTTTTAGATGATGATGATAGTGAACTTGTACAGACTTCTTGACCTCTCTCTGAGCATTTTTTTTCAGGTAAGCAAGGGAGTTGCAGCTGAACTACAGTTCATGTATCTTTTTCAGACTTTGTCTAAATTCATAGCACGTAGCGGTTACAGCACTTGATTTGTAAACAACCCAGAAAAGCCTGTAATTTGCAAAGTAGGAGGCTGCACTACAGTGCACTGGCCTGGTAGACCACTAATAAATAGACTTTGTCCTCCATGAGCTCTTCTAAAAGTCATTAACAGGTCTTTAGAGATTCAAAGCTGACAGAAAACTGTCTGTCTGGGATGCAGTTGAATCTCTTACCTGGATAATTCCAAAGAAATACTGTTTAATCTGTATCTGGCAGAATAAACTGTTTGGCTCTCTTGCAGGTCAAGTTCAGTGAGTTAACAATTGATATGTTCCGAATGCTACAAGCACTCGAAAGGGAACCAATGAATTTAGCATCACAAATGAACAAACCTGGAATGCAGGTAAGTTCCATTTTGGTGACAAACCTGGCAACAGATTGTAACTGGTTTTGTTTGTTTGTTCATCATATTTTAAATGTACTCCTTCAGTATAGTCACTGTGTAGAGCAGGTTAGTAAAGATGGTGTAACTTACTAAAAGTTAGTGAACAGTGACTCCTCTTCAGAGAAGGAACAAAATGTATGTTATCTGGAGGTGAAAGGAAATATCTAGATCTTCCTTTATTTTCTTCATTGATGCTTTAGAGAGTAAGAAGGAATTAGGTACCAAGTTTAGATGAGGGATAATACAAAATTCTGGTTCAAATACTGTGCATCTTGCTTGCCTTTGTAGTAGGAAATGCAGCACGGGCAGATCATTTCTGTGGGAAGTATGTTGAAGATGAACATTCTAATAAATAGACATTTAGAGGGTTATGAAACTGCTTTGGTAATATATGGGTGTTGCGTTTTCTTTGTTTGTTTTAACAGGAGTCGACAGAGAAACCAGCCAGACGGGAAAACCCTCATAAATATCTACTTTATAAGCCAACTTTTAGCCAGCTATATACATTTTTAGCAGCGTCATTTAAGGTTTGTGAAATTGCTGAATTTATTTTTAATAGAAAAATATCCAGAATAGTATGTAACAGTGAATAAAACATGGTCGAGATAATCTTTTATACTTCAAGATAATGAAGCATTTTTGATCTTCTTAAAATCTTCAGTATGATCTTTAAGGAGGATGGAAATATTATAGATATGCATAATTTATATGATAAAGGCAAATCTGCTGACTGCTGTTAAGGGAAAGGGAAAAAAACCCCATTTTTTAAACAGAAACCCAGCTTGCTGTTAGCAGTTGTGTTATACAGCCGTCTCCAGAGCGAAGCCGGAACAACTCCTGTGCGAGCGGTCTTAGTGCTCACTGCTCACTGCCCACTGTCAGGCGTGGTGCATGGCAATACCATGGAAATCCTGAAGTAATGTGGGATAATGTAAGAGTTGTGTATGATTTCATCCTATCCACCAGTTTTATTTCTGCATGTGTAGGTACACAGAGAGAGATGTTTGTATTTATCAGACACGTATATAAAAATAAGTGTTTCCTATATAAAGTTTATCTATTTCCTATATATATTATATCTTGGACTAAGAGATCTGGAGAACAGAAAAATCTTGAGAGTGTTGCTCTACTTCATGCTGTGCCAAACACAATCCAAAATCAGGGAATTATGTCAAGAAACAGTTGCTCTTAAGCACCTGGTAGGTCTCCAGTTCTGTATCCCATTTGAATTGTATTTCTCTTCTGCATGCGCTATATTTTTATCTGCCTGTCTTATTTTGTTACCCACTGCTCTCTTCCATGTAAGTAATCTATACATTTGTAGACTTTTTAAATATAGCTACTGTGCTGATTTTAATTCAGTAAAGTTGCAGGGCTCATTGTGCTTCATTATGACTGTACAAGTCAGCAATGTAGGATTTAGTAGTAGAACCAGAATGTGACTCCTGTAAAGAAACAAGTTTCAGCTTCTTTCAAGAAACAACTGTGAAGACACAGCTGGTGAGGTGAAGGAAGTGCCTCCTTACTACAGAGAATTTTAGGTGCCTGTGTGCTTGGCCTTTTGCAGGAATTAAAAGCATCTTGTTCCTCATGCAGACAGCCCATGAGAAATGTGGAAAATAGATTTCTTTTACAGGTCTATACAGAAACCTGGATGTGTTGTGCTTGTTGTCCAGCTGAGAAGGGGCAGGGGGAAGAGGCAGATGTTGCAGACTCCAGGGTATTTGGAAACAAAGAACTCCTTGTAGGATCCTGAATTGTCTGGGAGTTAGGGTCTGCGTGGATCTTGGTGGCTTTTGGTTTCCATAGCTTGGAAACCCTCAGATCTGTCTAGGGAGGAAGAGAGTCTATGTGGAAGCAGATGCTTTTCAGTGCTGCTTCAACCTCTAATGCAAGCCTAGAGGATTGTCTGGAAAATCACCTAAGAACGTATCGTCAGTTTACATTTTTGTCTGTGAGCTCCCCTAGTCGAAGGGCGGCGTGTGGCGGGGAAGGGTATGTACAGGTACAAAGAACAGAGTGAAGGGAAGGCACAAGCAGGACTAGCACCATCTTAAATAACATTGTTTGTATGAAGGTGATGGATTAATATTAAAATAAACTTATACATTCCTTCCTTTGCCACTCTTCTCTTTATTTGACTTTCAGGAGCTGCCTGCAAACAGTGTACTGCTGATTTACTTGTCTGCCACGGGCGTGTTTCCATCAGGTCGTTCGGATAGTGAAGGTACAATAAAGGAATGCTCCCTGTCATGAACAGGGCTTGAATTCTCTTTATGTTCCAGGACAAGTGACCAAGAAAGATGTCACAAAGCTCCTTTTAAAAGACAAGTCAATTTTATTCTCCTGTCTGCTTAGTAAGATAACCTTTTTTGTCCCCCACAAACAATAGGTAATTTCCTATGGTTTAATTTGTGTGTGTTAACCTGAGACCTTTTCAAAGGACATACCCAGTTTTTGATGCATCTGAAGCATTAAAAGCTTCACCAGTTTTGAAGACCAGGTGGCTCAGCTGATGCATCAGTGCAAAGTTAATAAAATGGCTAAATGGCACTTTGTGATTCTTTCCAACCTCCAGTACTATGAGAACATGCGGTCAGGAGTTGGGTGGTAAAAGGGCTGAAGCGTCTGCAGGGACTGGTCTATTTGCACGCTTGTTAACCTGACAATTCAAGCCCTTCTCATGATTTTTGACAGTTCCCCTCACCTCATCCTCCTGTTCTTTGCATCCCAGCAGAATATTTGGATGCAGCTGCAATCTAAAAGCTGAAAATTGTTGGCTGAAGTAAACACAGTCAAAAGATCTGTTTATATCATTTAAGGAAATGAAAAAACAAAAAGTTTTTAACATCCTAAATATTGTACACGCCTCATCTGTTTGAGACTTGCATTCCTTTATAAGATGCATGCCTTGTCCATCCCTGTGCATGATTTGTAGAGCTCTCAAAATGTTAAAAGAAAAAAAAAAAAAAATCTCTGTCAGCTTCGGATTGTGGCAGTGATTTTTTTTTTTTTAATGCTTTTAACATTTTACTTTTTGCTGCAACTTGGTGATAGGTTCTAACGGAACCATGTTCTTTGAAGCCTGTGATATGTCCACCTCGCTGCATGTATTGTCTCAGCTTACTACCTCACAGTAGAGGCATCCGGGTGCTGTCACCCTAAGAGCTGCACAGTCAGACCCCAGTGTTCCTTAAATGACTCCTGTTACCGCTGCGTTCTTTTAATAAGGTGTAATCTGCACAGACCAGAAAGTTCTACCTTATTAAAAGGGAGAGCAGCTGCAAGTTCATCGCCTGTAAGCTGTTTGTGTTTGACACATCACCTTTGTAACAGTGCTACATTAACGTATGTTCTGTTCCTAATGTATTCCCAAAGCTTCCCTTAAAATGGAAAGGTGTCTTATGTATCCAAACCTGGAAACATTGCATTTAGTGGCCAAATGTGGGTCAACCAACCCTGCAAACATATAACAGAATGAGGAAATCCTAAGACTTTATTAATGTTAGTGGCATTCCATACACATAGCAGCAGCAGAAATATTTCCTGGTATCTCAAGCATTTTTTTTTTTTTTTTTGGTAGGATTTTTTTACTGCTATTTTATTTGGTATTTTTAATAGCCATTACTTTCATCTTTGCTCCCCATCAGACAGTTAGGCAAGTAGCTCTGATGTGCAAACTTAGAAGAATATTTCTTTAGTGTAGCTTCAGAACACATGTCCAGGCTGTGTGCGTGTAAAAAATGTGAATTCTGTATTTGAAATATTAAGAAATAAAACTCTGCTGCAGATCTGAAATCTAGTTAAAACTGGTTTTCCCTTTCTAGGGGTATTGAAAGCATATTCACTCTGAGCTCTCTCTTCTCCTCTTTGCAGTGTTATAACTGCAGATGCTGGTGTATCTACTCTGAGAAGCTGCAGGGTTTTTGATTGATTTAGCCTTACTGTTTGATCAAATTCTGAATCTAGAGTATGCTGCTCATAGAGTAATTTTACAAAGGTATCGATTCCCCTTATGAAACGTGTAATGGGTTTTAATCCTTTTGCTGAGTAGTGTATCAAGAGCAAATATTTGGATCATTTGTATTATGTTTGTGGATAAGTAGTGAACAAATAAATGAGAAGTTAGGCAGTTGCATTGCTTGCTTCTATTTGATAGATGCTGAAACTACTAAAAATGCATAAAATTGAATACGCAGTTAGTGAAGTCTCCACATTGCTCCATCCTCTCCTCACAACTGCAGTAGTTCAGATCCACATAGTTCTCTGGGATTTGTGGTTGCTTCCTCCCTGTCATACAAGCATTAAATCTGTAACGGAGGTGAGTTGTCTCTGCTAACTTCAGCTTTCTTTTTGCCACGCGTAGGCCCATATGATTTTGGTGGTGTTCTGACAAACAGTAACCGGGACATTATAAACGGGGACGCTATCCACAAGCGAAACCAGTCTTACAAGGAGATGCACTGGTAAGTTTCCTGGACCGTGGGCTGCTGCGTGTCTGAGAAACTCAGGCACTGTCGTCACAGCTTTGCAGCAATTCTAGTGCTCTGTGAAGCGTCCCTTTCTCATTTCAGTCTTCACCCTGGAGATCTCTACCCTTTCACAAGAAAGCCCCTGTTTATCATTGTGGACTCTTCAAACAGCGTCGCCTATAAGGTAAGGCTCTGGATGGCAGCTCCCCATGTGATAGGATGCAGTGTCAACCCCTAGTTAGCTTACACTTTTAACAGGCTATTTTTTTAAACAGTTTGTATTCAGTCTTTCTTTTCTTTTGAGGTTGTGCATGCTAGTCAGGATCTGATCCTATGAATAGGAACAAGAAGGAGAAGCACATGAACAGCCGCTCATTGGAAAGTAATAAATCCTCCTGGAGGGAAAAAAGGTTCAAGATTTCCAAGGTCTCTGGTGGGAGGTTTATTTTTGTTCTATACCAAAGACAAATCTTGGTGTGTGTGCATGGGGGAGGGAGATAACTAATCTGCCTTTTTTTTTCCAGTCATCCAACACTCAGTTGCTTTTAAGCAACAGAAAAGGGTCAAAGCATTGAGCCTGATCTTATAAAATGCGGGGAGTCTGTGCCTGAAAAGGAAATAACAAGACTCAAATTAGCATCCAGTGTTACTGTAGAGTGGTATATGCTTGGCCAATGAGCCCCCTTCCTAGGTGCCGTGGACTTACAGTAGAGTCACCGCATGTCAAATCTCCCTGGGGAGTCTGTAGTTGGGGCAATACAGAAGCTGGCCAGTTGAATCTGGCTGGCATTACGACATTTATTTCATTCATGAATGGGATACTAAGAATGTGCTGTATCTGGGGAAAGTGCCGCTTCCTTCTGTCTTCCTTTTTATAGCTCCATTATGTGCAGTGAGAAGAGTGAGCGTTTGCAGCTGCATTTCAGGAGGAATAGGGACGTCTAGTGGCCAGATGAACTGCTTCCTTGTTCAGTTTCCACAGCCTGGGTCATTTGTTCTAAAGGCATTTCCTGGCCAGTGAGAGGTGCTAAATCAGTGATCAGTATGATGCAGAATAGTTCTGTACTGAGCCAGGGAGCACTCGCCTGACAGCCTGAATAGTCACCTGGCCTCTCGGTGGCGTTTTTGGTTTCTGGCATTGTAGTGCATTTCAAAGGGCCTTTTAACTGTTACTGCATTTAACCTCCCCACACTAGATTTCAGGGGAAATCTGCTTTTTATTAAGTTGCCTTCCTCGCCTAAAGGGACACAAACACAACTAGAATGCTTTACTTGTCTTTCTGAGAGAATGAAGATTCCAGGAGTATGGAAGCGGCTGCCAGGAGCTCTGACCCAGATCAGAATTGTGTGGGCACACTTGTGAGGAATCTAAACTGAGAAGGGGGGGAGGGTGTGAAGAGCATAGACCTCTCTTTTAAATGCCGAAGAGACTTTTCTTTAGAGCTGACCTTCACCTTCCCAGTGTACTGCCATTGAACCCAAGCAGGTAGATGTGTGGGGATGGGTGTAGGTGTTCTGTTTTCAGCTGAAGGTAGATGGCAGAGCTCTCAGTCTTGGTGTTTTCTAGCCCTTGTGAATTCCTGTCTGTTGTCGCTCTGTGCGTGCTGATGTGCTCAGTTCCTTGTCACCAGAAACTGGTGGTGCTGTCCTGTGACTGACTGTCCTCTGGGCGTGTTGTGAGATGCTTTGTAGACACAAGCACTGGCACAAAGAGGTTCTGTGAAACTGTGTGAGAAGTTGAAGTCCGTGTACTGACTTTTTTCTGCATGGCTGCTCTGATCTTTTCTGATAGGACAGTAGCTAGCCTGACATTTAAATGTCACTGCCAGCAATACTGGCAGTAGCAGCAACTGCTCACACATCTTTTCTGCAGCCCGTTTCTGCTCTCCTGCACGCGCTCTCCTCTTCTCTCCTCTCCTCCCTCTCTGGAGGCCTTAAATGGTGATGACTGAAAGTAAGTCTTGCCAGGAAGCAACTTTCCAGTTTGTCAAATCAATTGCACTTGAACAGCTTCCTCCCCTGTATATTTAGCTGAAAGTGGAAGATAACTGCAAACCGAGCATAGCTACTTAAACCCATGATTCTTTTTTTTTTTTTTTTAACACTTCCATTTAAATATAGATGGTTGTGTTCTTGAAAGTTACCAATGTGTATGTCGATGAAAGAATATTTTTAAATCGGTATCTTCTTGTAGCTGTGATTGTCTAAGATTATGGTCAAATGCAAAGTCTTAAAAAAACCAAACCAAAACAAAAAACTCCAGCCAGTGAGAATGCAAGGCCTTTGTCAGCAATGTGGTATAAACACAGTAAGGCTTACATGTGAAGTGGCTTCTTCTGGAGATGATGGGTAGTCCCTTTTTTGGGAAGAGATATGTATGATACACATTTTCAATGCAGCAATGCTTCTGTTGGAAAACTTGAATACTGAAGTAAAAAAACAGAGTCAATTTTGAAACAGAAATGTGTTTTACCCTTTTTTGAGTTATCCATGCACTGAAAGGAAGGGGACTCTTTATCCAGAGCTGCTACCAACATCCAGACTGCAGGGCAGGTTTTCTTGGTGCTCCGCTCCAAGCCATGGCTGTGACATGCTCCTCTCCCTTTGCTACATCTCCGCCCACAGCACTTTTCTGTGGAAATCAGAAGTGGAGGTGGTGGGTGAACCATGGTGTTTGCCTGGGCTACAGTAGGCACTTGTGTCTGGCCAAGAGCTGAGACGGGTACCTGGAAGCTTGAGAGACTTCTCCTCCTGGAATCTATAGTTTAGATGTAGCAACTGGCACGAGCAGCTGACTTCCAAGGAGCTGTGCTCTGTTAAACCGTGTAGCTGCTCCCCTGTGCAGGACTTGCTGGCTATGCTGACTTCAAGCTCTGCTGTGACAAAGTCCAAAATGATCTCAGATACCGTCAGTGAGCGATACCTTCCCTGAGATAGACGAGTGACCTGTGGGTTTGCTCTAAGCTGTAGGCAGTGTTTAATTGCACTGTCACTTTACTGATGGAGCACATGGGAAGTCTGCTTTGCTCTCTGACTGGGTGAGGCAAGATACAATTCGACACGTGACTGCTCAAGGATGCCCTGGAGCGTGTGCCCTGCTGGAGGGAGTGCCTTCGGTTCCGACTGGCCACGCTCGGGGTCACTCCTCCTGCAGTTTTAATGGTTTCTTTGTAGGGCAGTTTTACTAATTCCTGGGTTGGCTGCAGTTACTGTCTTCATGGTAATGGTCTTGGTTTCTTCATTAGAGACCAAGCCTTAGTACCTAGCATTATAAATCTGTCTTGGGCTCTCAGTGAAATAGCAGGGGATAGGCCTAGGCAGCACTCTGCCAGATATGGGAAATGGTTTATTTAGATTAGACTAGATTACTGTCCTTACTGTTTAGCAGACTAAGATTAGATTAATTCAGTGAAACTAATTGAATTAAAATACACTGCCTGGAAGGGGAAGTTCCATTTGAATTAAGCAGGAGCTGGAAGGAATTAAAAAAAAAAAAAAAAAGAAAAAAGCTTTTTTCTGATGCTTCTAAACAAGCAAATCCTTCCGGTGATGTTCCCCTTGCATTCATAACCTGCCAGTTTAAGAATACAACCCCCAGAGGTGCCTGTTGCTCTCGTGCTCTGGATGTGTGGTTCCAGCGTGTGCTCTGATGGGATGCAGACGTGAGCCTCTGTCTTTGGTGGCTTTGCAGGCCTTCAGTGTTAGGAGAGCTGTTTTGGTAGGACATGGGGCAGCTAATGAGGTTGTGTAAATTAATTATGACCAGTCAATATAGCTACCAGACAGATGCACAGTAGGACTGTTATCAGGTAAATGGTGGTGAAACTGGACAACGGTGTAATTTGAAATTTCTAGAGAAATTCTGGTGCATTGGGACATTTAGGCAATAATGAAGATGCTGGTGGAAGGTGCCTGAAATGAGTATTGTAAAATGAGGGTTCAGCGTAGCGGAGGTTAAGATTATGGCATACTTACTTTAGAGGAAACTTGCTTTTCTGTTTCATCAGAAGTAGTTCCTCCTGCTAGAAGGAAATGGGAAAGAGATGACGCTGACCGGATAGTTCAGCTGGTACTAAGGAAAGATGCTAGATCTACTTTGACCTGAACACCAACAGCTTTCGCTTTTACTGCAGAATGTGATTTCTTTTTATTTTTGGGGCAATAATGTATTACTACAGAAAGCCATATTGCCATTAAATGCATATCTGCTATCAGCAGAAGTGAAAGGAGAGAATTGTAATTCCTTTAAAATGTAATGGGTGATATTCCTTCTGTGCTGTCATCTATGAGTAAGTCAGCGTGTCAGCTGTACTGCCAGTGCTGAGCTGTGTGACGGGCGGTAGTGTGTTCTCTGTCATTGAGAGTCTTTGTTTGCACCCTTAATCTGCTGAATAGTCAAAAGCAAGCAAAGTGACCATCAATACTTCAAAATTCTTATCTGTTACAGAATTTCACAAACTTATTTGGACAACCATTGGTGTGCTTGCTTTCTCCAACAGCATATCCAAAAGCATTGCAAGGTATGTGTGGTTTGCATGTCCTAACAAGCTGCAGTTTTGCTGTGTATCTATCCCAAACAAGTATAATTTAGATTCTTCAGGGAAAGACAGCTTTTCGTCACTATGTAATCCCTAAATCAGATTAATGTTCTTGAAGTAGCATAATAAAGTTTAGGTTCTGTTCATGGCAAATAATTTGTTCTACCAATGATGATATTTCTACAGACAGCTTCAATGCGTGCT
Organism: Megaceryle torquata; assembly: GCA_024611175.1. NCBI lineage: Eukaryota > Metazoa > Chordata > Aves > Coraciiformes > Cerylidae > Megaceryle > Megaceryle torquata. The sequence goes on along the minus strand of JANIJG010024272.1, from coordinate 33,882 downwards.
GGGAGGCAACGTCTCTTCTGCACAGAGACTCAGAAAATTGCCAGCCCTATACTGGGATGGTGATGATGATTAGCACTTTGGGTAGCCTTATTAGTCCCAAAAAGTGGACAGAGTCAGAATTTTGGAGGGATTGTATAGGTTCAACTGCCTGGTTATTTGAATGAAACAACAATGTCCATGTTTAATACTTCTCTGTAGGATTTGTAATCAGCATCTTCTATCATTTGTTTCTGTTCTGACTTTTGTGTTATGTGCTCAAAATAAAGAAATAGGCCTCCCACAATTCATGAGAAAATCTCATTTCTCTCGATGTTAAGCACATCTCCAGCCAGCCTTTATTGCCAGTCATTGCATCATCTCGAGAACAGACCTGCCACAAGAGGAGAGGAGATGTAACTAACACAGTTCCTCTGTTGCAGATTTAGTGGGTGAGCGACTCCATTCTGTAGCAGGGACAGCTTTTCTGTTTCATGTGCCACATGTATCTCTTTGTCTATTGATTTATTTTTTTTTTTTAGATCAGTCTCAGCGGGGTAGCCTCTTCACACTCTTTCTGAACAATCCTTTAATGGCATTCCTATTTGTCTCTGGATTATCAAGCATGCGCAGAGGATTGTGGGAGAAGTGTCAAGATTACCTTCGAAAAATCAACCGAGATATTGCCCAGCTGCTGACCCACTCCCGATCCATAGGTACGTGCCTCAAGGTGCACAGCTGAACCCCTGAACCTCAGCACCCCTCGTACGCGGATGCTGGTTTTACTTGCTCAGCCTTTGAGGGACAGAATGGGGAATAAGGGGAACACACGAGAATTCGTAGTGGTTTCCCTCAAGTCTGTTCTTTCAAAAAATAAAGTAAAAACATTAAGCCTTTCTAAACTGACTTTTCTTTGCCTTCTTTACAGATCAGTCCTTTCTTCAGTTTTTTGGGGATGAATTTCTTCGCTTGCTTCTAACAAGATTTATCTTCTGTTCGGCTACTATGAGGATGCACAAAATTTTCCGGGTATGCAGGAATATCTGTCCCTTTGTAAGCACGACAGCCCAGTGCATACAGAATTCACTGCCTCGTGATGGAAGGGTCTTAGGGCTGAGCAGATCACTGTGATGTCAGGAAGATAACTGATGCTCACATGCTAATGCCTGCAGCCCGCGTTGAATCTGGGCCTTTGTATCTCTCCAAAGGCACGAAGCCTTTGACTTGCTGAATCCTTATTCCTCTACATAAGTAGCAGATACACTCTAATTCATTTATGTCACTCTGAACAGCCTCGTCTGCTAGAAAAATTCCTCTTAATTTAAAATTATTATTTCTACACAACTAAAAAAGTGTAGAACAATAGAAGAGGAGGTGGGGAGGAGTGGAATGTTATTGCTGGGATGTATTCTAGTGTGAATGGATTTTGAAATTACTTTGTAGTGTAAATTAATAAGCTAAACAGGAAGATGGAGCTTTCCCTCCCTGTAGGCTAATGCTGTGCCGACAGTGGAGTCTGCTTCTGGATCAACACCATTTTATATATGTGAGTGTTGGGATATAAACTGCCCACTCCCTTTCAAACAGAGCAGAAAAAGCTGGGAGTTGAAGCACAGCAAGGTAGTGTTCCTCTTGTCTAACTGCAGACACTTAGGCTTTACAAGCCTAAGTCAGCTACCTGGGCTGCTTTGGCATCAGGGAAAAGCAGCAGGTCTTCTGTTAGTGGGGATAGATTTGCCCAAAGTGTCATAGATAGTTGGTTTAGGCCAAGATCAATCTCCCACTGGAGATGCTTACATGGCTGTAATTTCCAGAAATGAGCTCCAGCCTAGGAGGTAAGTGTATGTGAAGTCTTTCTGTCTTTTTTTGTGTGTGTGTGTGTGTTTTGTTGTGCATTGTTTTTTTGGGGGGTGGTTGCTTTTTTGGTGGGTTTTTTTTTTTTTTCTTTTCTTTTTTTTTTTTTTTCTTTTTTTTGCAAGGCTTCTGTGAACAAGTTATTAACCATCTTAGATGACAAGGTGTTTGTGTTGCATTGCCCCTGGGACTGTCTCCGAGTCAATGGGAAGAGAAAACAGGAAATGCTAGAGTATGTTCTCTCTCTGTGGCATGCTAAACAGATTAGGATACCTCTTAGGTGAGATTGGCCTTTTGCAGTCTGCTTCGTAAAGGGTGTGAAAATAAATGAATGTCTGTTTCTCTTTGTTTTCACTGTCATCTAGCAGGAGACTCGAAATTATCCAGAATCTTATCCTCAGCTGCCACGAGATGAAACGGTGGAGAACCCTCACCTCCAAAAGCACATTTTGGAGCTGGCTTCCATACTGGATGTTAGGAATGTTTTCCTGGAAAACACCCTCGATGACTATTAAAAGAAACTGTCTTACTACAAAGGGGTTTCCCTGGCCACAGATTTTGAATGGTGCAGTTTTATAATGTGAAAATCATAAAAGGAAGTACTTGATTTTATTTTTAAATTTAGGACCATTATTTTAAGAAGTAATACTAAACAGCTGTTAGTTGAGCTGTTCCATTCTGTATGGGGTCAATTTTATAAGCTGAAGTTTTCATGTCTTTTAAATGTTAAAGAATCACTAGAGGTTTATTTCTGGTCTTGTGGCTGTCAACCACATTTCCAACAGCTGATCCTAAGCATAGAAGTATTATTGGTTACCTTTAGCCCACATTTGTGGAAATCCTTTATTTTTATACAATTTTAACAAATTGGGAAAAAAAAAAAAATCAATAGAAAACCCAGTATTTTATCCCCAAAGAGTCTGGATTTGAAATGGTAAAGATGGAACCACGCAGTGCAAACCAACAATAGCAATAAACCAGAGTCCTTCATAACAAATATATTTTTTCAGTGTTAGCCAAGTAAGTAGACAAAACTGTGGACAATTAAGTTGCATTTGGAGCAGTGGGTTTGAAGTGAAGTTGTAAAGACACTTAATAATCCTTTTAAATTTGACAGAGCAATTTTATACACGAACTCCGTGCTGTTGGCCAAGGACACGGTTTCCACCCTGCCTGACTGGGTCGATGGTTAGCAGATTAAAACTCTGACAGCAAGCCCCTGTCTCTCGCTGTAACGTGGGTCACCTTGCCATTTTATTGCTGCCACAGTTTTCTGGGAGGAGGGGACACTCCTCATTTTGAGGTACTAGATAGAAATTCTTACCTTTCCAGCAGGTGTTATCCCCCCTTTCTGTGTGTGGATGGAATGTGTGGCTCCCGCAGTGTTACCAGTCCCTGACTGGAGCCAAAAGAATGTCCTGTGTAGTGCTGCATATGAGCCCTTCCCGTCACTTGCTGGTCTGACCTGTCTGTGCTGGATCCCTCTGCCCTACGAGAGATGCTGATGCTCCTCTTGCAGCTTAAACAAAGTGGGTGCTGCCCTAAAGCCCTGTTAGTGTTTTGCATGCCCACCACTGCATCTCAGTCCTTCCTTTGAACCAGTGGAACCGAGGGGCCGTAACAATCTCTGGTAGCAGCGCAGGCCGCCTCAGCCCATACTGCTCAGCTTGTGTACATTAAGGAGTGCAATTGCCTTTGTAAAGGCACTTGCTGGGGAAGGCAATTCCAACTGCTGGCAGAAGTGCTTGCTGCCTCATTGGGACTGTTCTGCCTTCCTTGCAGAGCTAGAAGACCTCTTACAACTCCTGAAAGTGAGTGTGAGCAAGAAGAAGGAGATGAAAATATTTTAAATTATTAAATGAAAAAGTCTATTGTCACTGTTCCGTGGGCTGCTAGAAAATAAGTGAAAGGACAAGTCTGATCAGTGCTTTTATGTCTCTATTTTTAGGTAAGAAAATGCAGAACTTGGTGACTACCATAGTATCATGGTAGGCCTGTTTGCAGTGCCGTCATACAAGGTATGGTCTAGTCAGCTGGAGTAGTGAAGGGCTCGGGCGGACCCCGTTGAGCAGAGGAGAGCACAGTATGGAACAGCAAGAGTTGCTGAGTGTAGCTGGGAAGTTTGCATGAAGGTTCTTTGTAGCTGGGCTGAAGCTTATGCCATCCACTCTTTCCTTTCCCACATGTAAAAAAATTCTGTGAATGCTCATGTTTGTTCTGAGCAGCCCTGAACCCCCCGCCTGCCACCACCACTTGGTGCTGCTCCTCTTTGGACACGGCAGGACTTCATTACCTGGGATGTGGAGTTTATTTCAGAGTGTGTGTTTGTGTGTGTGCATGTGTATCCTCGGCGTTTGTGTGTATATGTACAATACGCATACATCTACTGGCTGGTGTAAATTGTAAATATGTATATATGTATAGGTACTTGTATATGTATTAAAAAGAATAAAACAGTACAATGTCTATATACAAAATTTATATATACACACATACGCCATTTTGGGTGTATTCCACAAGGTTCTGCAGATCATTTGTGGTTGTAGTAAAGGTTGTGGCTCCTCTGCTGTTGTAACTCGCTGCTTCCGGGGACCTGCACTTGGACCATGAAGTAATTCACAGCCGCTGTCAGGCACGGGGGGCCCTGGGCAGCCAGGGGACAGGAGTACGTACGCCTGTATGTGTTGCAGTGATGAGATCCATGTGTTCTTAGCTGATGATCTGCCTTTCTTTCTGGCAAGAGGTCCCCAGTCTTTCAAACGTGGGGTTGTGTGTAGACGCTAAAGATGAAGAAGGGCTTTAATGCAGCAGCGAGAGCTTTATCTGCTGCTCCACCAGCAGTGTGCAGCTTGCGTGCAAACAGGGAATTTAGTTTTCCCCAGCTCACTGCCTTCCAACCAAATGCTTTTGTTTTGCTTTAGCTTTTGCTGTTCTCATTTGGGTTCTGTTTATCTGGAAAAGAGATTTCTAAGCATAGGAGTGGTGACGATTCCGTTAGCGTGGGCTGGTGAACCTCTGGGACGTTGCTCGTTAACCGACGGGGAGAGCCTGGACGGACCCAGTCTTTGTGTTAGCTGGGCTGAAGCGAGGGGGCTTTGCTTGTGATCCAAGAGGCTTCTAATCCTCTTTGCAGCCCTGAGAAGAGGTTCTGTTTGCTTGTCACCAGGTGGATCTAAGAGGAGAATGCATGTTTTAAAACAAACAAACAAACAAAAACGAAAAAGAAGCCAGAGTGTAGGAGGAGAATATAAGGCCGTGGAAACTAGAAGCTGAACTTATCAGCAACAGCTGTCCAGGTCAAAAACTGCTTCTTGAGGTCCCTCATTCTGTTCTTACCTACTGCCCTGCTGTTCCAAGGTACACCGCTGGCAGGGGTATTCAAAGATAAAGGTTTTGCTCCTGTTGTGTTGGTAGGAGTACAAGATCTTACTTTGTAAGCAAAAGGCTGATACCCTCTGTCTTCTCTAGCCCTAGATAGGGTGAGTATCTGATCTTGGATTTTGAGCCACCCCCTCCCTTCCCACCCGGAACAACTGCATTCAAGATGAAAATATTGATATATCCCCTCCCCAGTAAAGGCTTGTCTTGTTTCAACTTACTAAGTCACTCTAAACTTGTGCTACTGTGTGCTGTGGTCGTAGGTACCTACTCGATGTATGCTTGTATGTACTGAAGAAAAATTTGGTCTTTGTATCTAGCAGTCCTCACTGTCGAAGCGAAGCAAAGGCTGAACCATATACTAAATGAGAAGAGAACAAAACCTTTTCTTCTCCAGCCTAACGCCTTCCCTCTTGCCTCGCTCTCCCTTTCTCCATTTATCTTTATCGCTCGTGTTTGTGGAGAGGACTTGCCACCACCAGGCAGTACCCAGTTAAAGGGGTAAATTCTGTACGTAACTCACTGAGAGGAGAAAGCGAACTGGACCGCTCCTGCCTAGCTCCCAGCCGACTGCGTGTGGTGCTTCCGACAAACCCTGCTCCGGCAGCAGGCACCTGTTTGTGCTCCTGCTTCAGCTTAGAAACATCCAGCCAAAGATACTGCTGCTGCCTTTGGGTTTTTCCCCTTTGACTTCTCAAAATAACAATGGGAGGGGAATCCAGGGTTACAGTCTTCAACGCTCTTGTTTTTAGTTACTCTCGGGATGTGGCCGTGTCATTTTGCTTTATGTGCAAGCTAAATGGATCACTCACTGCTGTGAGCTGTGCAAACCGGACTTGCTCCCTGGAGTGCTTTCTGGAGAAGTTTCAAGATGGTTTGTTGGGGTAGCTCATCACAGTAATATCCATCAAGTTATGACTTAATAAATCCCTCAAGACTGTTCCCCAGGAAGATGCTCAGAGATGCCTTTTAAGGACCATAGGAAATGGACGGGGGGTGGGGGGGGGCAGGAAAATAGGCTTCAAATAATCATCTTCAAAAGCTACAGCTCCAGTAGTTCCGGTCAGGCTTCTCCTTGAAGGACAGGAGGAAAGTGCCACTCCAAGATCCATCTGTTGTGAAGCACCTCCCCTGCCCCACCGCCTGCCTTGTGCTGTAACTCCATGCTGTGCTTCGTCTGCTTTTCCCTGAAAACTAAACAGCTTGGAATCTGAAATTCTTTTTGTCTTGAGGCTTCTTTTACAAAAGCTTTAGCTATGTTAAGATTCTTCAGGAACTGTTCTGGCTCCAGAGCCCTCCTTTAATCCTACCCGGTGTCGGTTGCTGGTGTGTGGTGGCTGCTGCTGGGACGGAGGGAGCTCCGCGGGCAGGGACAGCACGAGTTGTCCTACGAATGAGGGCAAAGCCCCAACACCCTGAGCTCTGAGAGCTGCGCTGGGCAGCTCGGTGATGTTAGATGAGCTGGGGCTGGCCTCTGTGTGAGGGACGCTGGCACAGAGGACAGGGGCAAAGATCTCTAGAGCAGAAATCTTACATTCCTGTGCTGGCTCTCGTATATATTTTTTTTTTCTTTATATATATATTTGACTTTTTTAGAACAATATTGTGTATTGCAAGTGCTCTGAAGCTCTGGATGCCCGCAGGTGGAGCAGGGGAGGAACACAAGGGACACTTGTATCTGCTCTGTATGTAGGAGTGACAATAAGCCACCATTTATTTATTTATTCCCCTGCCATAACAGAGGAGATTTAGTTCAAGTCTTCTAAATTTGGCAGATCTTTGGGGGGGATTAAGGAGCGGCTCTGAGCTCCTCGTGACTTACTAACATGCCAGCTGCCCTAATGCACACGCAGATGTTTTGCTGTTAAGAGATCCTGGTTTCATTCCCAGCAAGAGCAGACTCCAGCCCAACCTGCCAGCCCCAAGGAGCCCCCTGAGCAGTGCAGGTCCTACTGGAGCCAGCAACAGCAGCTGGGCCTTCAAGACTAAAAGCCTGGTTGAGTGTTGCAGATTCCTCCCGGCACGCGTTCGTTATCGCCCCTCGGGTGTCAGGGGCTCGGTAGGAGCAGGATGCAGCCTCGCACAGGCGGAAAAGCACCAGTTGTGTCTGGCCTGGCCAAGGCTCAGCACCCAGCGGGAGGGAGGGAGCCTTCCGCAAACGCGGCGAGTCAATGTAGCTCTGTGCAGGTAAAAGAAGCGTTTTGTCTCGACAAGTATTTACTATCAGAAGTAATTTTATAGTGAATTGGTTTGAAGTTATTTTACAGCCACGTGCTTGTATATCGTATTTTGGTAAAAACGGCTATTTTACTTAAAATATATAGAAATATATAAATAAACCATTTTTTGAGAAAATAGACTTTTTTTTTTTCCTCTTTTTTTTTTTTTTTTGCCTCTCCTGCGAGGGCTCTGCAAATCGCCGAAGCAGCAGAACACCAGGGCCCAGCCTGCCCTTGCTCGGGGTGGCGGGTGAGGAAAGAATCCCGCGCGTGTTGTGCTGCAGGAGCCCAGCGTGCGCTGGAACCCGCTCCGGCTGCGCTCCAGAGGCCACCACCGGCCCGCGGGTCGGTGCCAGCAGGGCCCGCCGGCTGCCGCCCTCGCCGCCTCTTCACTCGCTTTCCGTGACTTCCGAGCAACCTCCGTGCGCTTCGGTTCCCGCCGCCGGCCCTCGGGCTTTGCTGAGCACGAGCCGCGCGCTGTCCCCTGTGCGTGCGGGGGTTGGGGGCCAGGCCAGGCCCCGGGCCCTTCGCGTTCCCCCCGCCCCGTGCCCTCGGCTGCTGCCGCCGCCCTGGTCGCGTCCCCGCCGTTCGCTGCCCATAAACCGCCCGGCGCTCGCAACCGAGCGGCCGCTGCGGGGCTGGGCGCGAGCGGGGATCGATCCCGCCCTATCGCGCCTGCGCACGGGCCCGCGCCGCTTCCGGCCCGCGCGGCGCTTCCGGGTCAGCGGCAGCAGGGGAAGCGGCGGCGGCGGCCCCGGGCCGGGCCCCGGGCGGTGAGGGCTGGGGGGAGCTGGGGTGGGCGGCGGAGCAGGGCTAGCGAAGCGGGAAGCGGTGGGTCTGGGTCGCAGCGCTCGACCGGGGGCCGCGGGTGCTTCAGAACGGGCAGCAGCGGCCGCCGCGCATCGGTCCTCGGCCTGGCTTCCTTCGCCTCGGGGGGTCCGGGCTGCGGAGAGGGACCTGCTGGGCTGCAGAGTCTCGCACAGCGCTCCCTCAGCGGAGGCCGGCGGGGCCGCTGCCTCTGCCCGTCCCGGCGGGGCCGGCAGTGCCGCCGAACGCGGGCACGGCTTCGGCTCGTCTGGGGTGGTTTCTTTTAAAGGGTTCTGCTCTGGGTGGCTTTTTTCTTCGTGTATTATGAGAGATGTGATCTTAAAAGGCGTTCAGCTATCTTTAAACGTCTAACGAGGGTAGACCTCTTTAGCGTGGAAACCATATGTCTTTAATTTGCAGGTACTGTCGGGCTATGAAGGCTTTAATGGAACTAGAACTGCAATAAAACAGTGAACGAGGCACGAAATTAAATCTCGGCATCTGGAAGCTGTAAGCAGCGTGTCAGTAGATTAAGCATATTGCAGGTAGGGGCTTTTCAAAGTACCTGGACATTCCAGTGCTGTAGAGCAGTAAAATGTTTGCCAAACTGAAGAAGAAGATAGCTGAGGAGGCAGCGATTGCTCCCCGGCCCGGAGGAGCTGCCAGGATCCCCAGGTCTGTCAGTAAGGAGTCGATTACATCGGTGGGAGCAGACTCGGGAGATGACTTCGTAAGTTACACCTGCCTTTGAACTGTGGTTACTCTGTTTCTATTTTGGCTTTACAGAGGAGCATCTTAAGCTCACTCTATGAGTTGAGTAAGTGTTGTGCTGTCTTTGTAAGTGTACATCTCCATGGGTTAATGAATCATTAGCTTGAGTAAACTTAAATACTGAAGAGAATGTGTTTGTACGTTAACTGTAGTCATTACTAGGAGGCTGATATTCTCAGGTAACCATGAATTACAACGCGAGCTTGATACAGAATGTGGTTAAAGAGACACGAAAGACTGACTTAGGCTGTAGTAATGTGTAAAATACCTATTGTAAAGTTAATTACAGAAGCAGTTGGACAGGAGGTAGATCCTGGTTAGCTCTCATCTTGCTATGGGCCTGTGTTCACCCCTTGGCTGCAGGCCTCTCTTCCCACTTGAGCATATTGTTCATATCACTGCCAGCAGCGTGTGTGCAGTTTCATTGCACTCAAAACTATTGTAGTTACTTCAGTGTCTCATTTAAACTCTTTCGTCGTGAAGCGTTGTTTAAGCAAGCGGTGTAATTCCAGCAGCATATGGGTTAAATGAAACCCTGTCGTGCTCTGGTGCCTCTGTCTATCGTATTTCTGAAACCCGGATTAGGACAGGGTGTCACACCACGGCTGGAGCCAGCAGCACCCGCTGTATTGCAGCAAGTCCCCTCATTGTTCCCTCCGCTGCCTGCAAAATGGGGAAGCTATTTATCTGGTTCAGTTTTAATTTACTTTTTTCTGAAACTCAGCAGAAATTCCAGTTCTGTTAAGCAGGCAGTTGGAGCTCCTCGTGATTCAATGCACTTTTCAATGGAAAGATATTAGTTTTGCATTTTCCTGAAATTTGTTTTGCACTTAAATGTTCTTGTGTAGAAATTTCATTCGCCATCTTGAGAGCTTAGAGAACAGAAAACAAATAACGACAGCTTTAGTCTTGAGTGGTTTTCAGAAAACCTCTAAGAGTTGGTTTAGCTGCTCTTAATATTATTCTTATGGAGCAAAAGACCCCATAGAGCACCACGAGTCAGATTTGCAGTGGGTTTTGCTTGGAGTGAGCATTGCACAGCAAGACAAGGCGCTGGTGCTCGTGCAAGCTCGCTCACCTGAAGATAGTTGCTGTTTCACTTCGAATTACTTAGTTTTTCAGAAGACTTTTGCTTTGACCCATCTGTCCTGCAGAGCCTGGCTTTGTCCCCCCTTATTTTTTGTATTTTGCCGGTTCCTCAGCAGTCAGTTTGAACAACAAGTTTTCAGCCACAGCTTTTTTGGGAAGTGTTGTATTTGATGAGCAGCCCAGCATTGCAGAGCTGGCTGTTTAAGCTCTTACTGGTTTTTTTTCTTCAGCGTTTTTCACACTTTCTGCTGTGCTAATGCAACTTTCCTCTTGAAGTGAAAAACGGAAGCGTTATTCCTGGGCGGGACGGTGGTTAGTATGGTAGTGTATGATGGCAGGGTCGCTTGTTCTAAGTTTTGTAAGTTACACGAGTGTTGTTTTCCTACCAAGGCTTCTGATGGAAGCAGCTCTAGAGAGGATCTCTCATCCCAGTTGTTCAGAAGAAATGAACAAATACGAAAACTGGAGGTCAAGCTGTCTGGTATGTGTCTTCATGCATATAGCACCCAATTACTGCAGCAAATGTTTTCCTATAAGAATTTAAGTTTTTTAAAAATACATGGGGTTAGGGGGTTTTTGATAATTGATTTGTAACAACCCTGTTGCCTGTCTTTGAGGTAGCACCCGGTGTAACTGATTTTTTTATAGGATGATTGACTCTCTTCGCCGATCTCACGACATGCTATATGGCTCTTTTGAAGAGCTGGGGTAGGTCTCTGTCCCCACACTTCAAACAGCAGATTGCCCCACTTTTACTTTCCTTACTCTGTGCACGTAAAAGTTTGTTTCTCTTGGGGTCTGAGCTTTCTGAGGTTGACAGTGACACAGCACCATCCTTAAAGCAGTGAACTTTGAAATTAAGAAGGAGCAAAGGGTTCAACATAAAAGTTTTGAGGCTTTTTGTTGGTTTTTTTTTGTTGTTGTTTTGTTTTCTTTTGAAGATAACACCTTGTGCTAAGCTGGAGTCAGGGCTCTGCTCTGACCTGCTCCCTGGCCCCAGACTGGAGACTGGGCCAAGCAGCATCCTGCTGCTGCTTCCCAAAGCTCATGGAAGGCCTTGGAAAATAAGGAAAGGTTGTAGCCAGCTCAGGATTGTTTTAATTGATCCTGGAGACCTAGCAGACTCCTGTCCAGTTAAGACATAGGATTAAAAAATGACTTCACATGGCAATTTGAAAGGGCAGAGGTTTCACCTGTTTTCCCAAGGTAAACTTAAGAGCTGGTTGTGGCTTAGTATGAGAGAGGGAAACTCTTAAGTGTTGAGAGACTCGTGCAAGCAGCCCAGTCAGCAAGTAAATCCTCCTTTCTGTTGCATATAACTTCTCCAAGGTGTGTGTTTAGTTTGTTTTGTTTTGTTTTTTCCTGTCTGCCTGCCTGGTCTGTTCTGCTCCGTAGGCACTGTAGTGGTGAGGGATTGTTAGCCAAGGGCTCAGTCTCAGAGGCACCGTGTGACCGCAGCAACAAGCAGCATGGAACAGGAGAGACCTTTCCCAGACAGAGTTAAACAGATCACAGTTCTTGGATGAAGTAAAAAGTGGGGATAGTTCTTAGTTCTCTGGTACTGCCCTGTTTGGTGTAACTAGTCTGCCTAGGATAAGTCCTCCTGTTTGTACCAGCTGTTTACCCCATGGACAGTGCAGAGCTATTTGCTTGTGTTCATTGTTATAGTCACCCAAGTTTTCCTCAGCAGGAATGATTTTCTGATTGAGAAAATCATTGTCATTTTCCACTCATCCTTTTTTCTTTTTTTTTTCTTCTTTTTTTTTTTTTTTCCCCCCTGAAAACTTCCCTCCCCAATGTCTGTTCATTCCTGGTCTGTGCTTCTCCCTCCTCACACAAGATTATGCTGATCAGATCCGAAACTTGCAGAAGATAAAAGAGAAGCTTGAAAATGCATTAGAAAAGCATCAGGATTGTACGTACTTTTCTTTTTCCTTTTTTTTTTTTTTTTTTTTTCCTTTTAAGTTGAAAATTGTTATAGTTGGAGGGAAACAGATTTGATGTATGGATGTTTTAATCATTTCCTTTCAAACTGTGCACCTCTAGGTTGTGAAGAATTAGAACACAAGCTCTCATTTAATTTACAGTGTAAAAAGCAGCAGTAGTGTGTTGGGTGTTGAACAGAATAGTTGTTGTACTCCTCCTGCCAAGCATGGAGCTAACATGGGAGAGAGATTTTTGAAACCTCCAGGTTTGTTATAGTCGCAGTGGGGAGCAGCCTTCCTATCTTCTGTTATTTCTGGCCCTTGTCCAACGCGCGAGCGGTGTGAGGTAAGCAGCGGCACAGCGCTGGTGCTAGAGAGTCGGGATGGGGCTAATGACTTGCAGAAGCAGCTCTTTAAAGTTATAAATAACTTAGAGAAAATTGAGAAGTGGTTTTAAAGATGAGTTTTTAATACAGCTGGTGATTCTCTGTTGATAGCCTCCATGAGGAAGTTTCAGGAGCAGAATGAAGCTCACCAGGCCAGTCGAGCCAAGATGGCTGAAGGAATGGCCTTGGCCTTGGAAAAAAAGGACCAGGTAACAGAGCTCTAACAACTCGCCTTTGACTGTCTGTGCAGATCCGAGTGCGTGACCTGGATGTTTTAAGCAGGTGTCGCTGTGAATCAAAGTAGGTGTGTGGTGTTGTGTGTGCTCAGTGTGCCAGCGCAGGGAAAGGAGCAGGTATTGCGGTCCAATGACTTGTCATCATTTGGACTGTTCTTACTCTTTCTACAAAGAGCCCACAACAGTTTGCAGTGGCAGGTTGTACTTCTGCTTTGTGTTTGGTCACGTTCACTTGCAGCAGACCTGTTGTCACTTTTACTTTATTTTGATTTTTTTTTTCTCTCTTGTTCAGGAGTGGATGGAAAAGCTGGGTCAAGTTGAAAAGGTAATTAACCTTTGGATTTTGGAGAATTTTTTTTTACCGTGTGTGAGTGCCTGCCCACTTCCTACAGCTCAACTCTGTTCAGCCCTTTTTATTGTTTGATCTTTGTTCAGTGGGAGAGGCCAGACATTTGCTTTCATTACCACCCCCAAAGCTCCAGGTGATATTTCTGGAATTATGTTTCAGTGGAGAAGTAAGTAATGATGGGTTGCAGTGAGAAAGATCTTCTACTGCAAGGTGGGACAGTAGTTTCCATTATTACAGAGGAGGCAGCTGGGATGCAGGAGGAGGTAGTGACTTCACCTTGCAGTAGGTTGTCTGTTTATAAAATAAATTGTTTGGTAGGGATTTTTCTAATACAGGATTTCAGGCTTTCCAGCTGTTTAGTCTATTTTAAAGTATCTCTGACTACCAGGACATTAAGTGTGCATCCATTTGTTGTCCATTTTTAAGAGTTCAGTTAGGTGATGACTGGCTGCGTTGTAATGAATATGGATTTTCTCCACATTGCCTCCTGCTGCCCAAGGAGTTTCTAGTCCTGCGTGTAGCACCATCAGACACGCTCATGGCTGCAAGACAAGATTCCTTTCCTAGAGACTTTATTTAAAGTCACATTGACTTGAAATGAGCATACAGATGTTCTTGGATTAATTTTTGGTTTTGTTGGTTTATCAGGAAAAAAATATGCTTGAAACACAGGTAAGAGAAATGAGGGAGCAGAGTTTGAACCTTTTTCAAAAAAGAGATGAACTCGATGAACTGGAGGGCTTTCAGCAGCAGGAAATTGCCAAAGTTAAACACATGGTAAGGTTATTTTAAACTTCTTTTTTTCCCTTTCATAATATGTCTATTAGAATACCAAGTTAGTGGTAGCTCTGCATTAATGTTTTTAGCCTTTATGCTTGTATACGGTTGTGGGCAGTGTCAAACCCCTTACAGTAGGTACTTGCCTACATTATCACTTAGTTTATTTCAACTGTGACTTTTCGGGGAGTTGTTTTTTATCTCATTTAACTCAGGTCAAAACAATAGAAAAAACCAAGCTTCTGTGAGAAGGCTTAGTCAGCATTACTGGGTCATCTCTATTGTCAAAGATAACGTTCTAATATTCAGCTTTTGAAAAAAGAAGAATCTCTGAGCAAAACAGAGCAGGAACTAGAGGTGTGCGCTCGAGAGCTAACCTGCGTTAAGGAGCTGCTTCAGGATGCAAGCAGCGAGTCAGCAGGCCTCAGGAAGGATCTGCAGGAGTTGCAGCAGCAGTTCTTGGAGCTAGAGGCGCAGAGGTATGGACGGGGTGTTTGGGAGGAGCGGGTCCTTTCCCCTATAACTCACTGTGTGCTCAGTTCTGTCCTTTTGGGAAAGTTTAGGTGTGTAGTGAGTTGACTGAATAATTGTTTCTGGTGTGCCCATGTGGATGTAAATGCCAAATTTATATCTCTTTTCAAGTCAATTATAGTAGTAGTTGTTCAGGGTTTTGTAAGCTTGTTATGATTTTTAATTTTTTTTTCATATTTTAAATGCTTAACCATCACTGATTTTAAGAAAATGTATAATCAAGCAGTGGCTGATTTTAGTACAAGGAAATCTTGTTGCTTAGTCCATTTTCATAAGCAGCAGAATTACCTGCTAAAGACAATTTTTCTAGAACAGTACGTCACCTCTTTTTATTCTCTTTCTGTGAAGAGATGAACTAATGACAACTGAGACAAATGCAGAAAATAAGATCACTGCTCTGGAGTTAAGAGAACAGGAGCTACAAACTGTCATTCAGCAGCTTTCTGTAGACTTGCAAAATGTAAGTTTGAGTCAAGTGAGATTTGATTCAAATAGCTCCTCTTGTCTGCAGAAGTTAGAATAGATATCGGCTACGTGGTTTTGGAAATCTAAGTTTCAAAACAAGTAATTTCTCAAATTTTTTAGGCTCGAGTTGCTGGTTCTGGATGTGAGAAGAGACTGGAAACATTGCAGGTGGAGCATGAATCTCTGAAGGTGGAATATGAACAACATAAAGAAAAGGTTAAGTGTTTTCAGATGCATCTGCTGCTGGCTGGTGTAAACATGCACACTTGTGTAATGCACTGTGAATTTGAAATTTGGTGTCTAGAAAGTGTTTTAGGGTCATACGGTCTGTTTAAATAGGACTTTTCTCTTTCTAATGGCACTTCTAAAAGTCAAACCACCATGGATTAGCTGAAAGCTTCACTACAAAAAAAGATTCTGTGATTTCTTGTTCTCGCAGATGACTTTTGAATTTGCTGAGAGAAGTAAACTTATTGAACAGCTGCAGGAAAAAGTGTCTTCCTTGGAAAAAAAGCTAGAAAGAAATCTTTCAGGGGATGAACATGTGCAGGAGCTACTCAAAGAGGTAATTACACATTTATAGACCTCTTCAAAGTGCAATCTTAGATATTTATGTTTTTTAGGACACACGTTGCTTTTCACACATGAGAAGAATATATGATGGTGTAGTGCAGGCAGATTTGTCCCTCCAGTGTGTATCAGCACACTGGCAGTGCCAGACAGAATTGTATGGGTGACGACCTTGACCTTGGTGATCTCTGTGTTGGTCTTTCTGCGTTGCCTGTTTAGGAACCACATCTGACAGCTGGGAAGCCAAAGAGCAGCTTTTTAACATCCCCAGGGGAGGTAGAAGGACTCAAGGGTTTTATTGGTTAATCCTTAACGAGAACACCAAAGGCTTTCCCTTGTTCTTCATCTTGTATTACCATGGCTTGCAAAGCATCGGGACAGGGAGGGGAACTGGTTTTGCATGTAGGTGTACAAACAGAATGTTGTGTATTGAAGGCTTGAGCCTCAGAAGTGTTGAAAGCCAGCTGAAAACAGAAAGCACTTAGCTTTGGTTAGTGCCCTGTCATTGCTTCTTTGTCTCTTTCTCAGGCACCAATGCTTCAGCTTGGAGCAATGTTCCCAGCTGGGGACAGCAGGGAGTTGTGCTCTTCCTTGGTCAGGCTTGCCTAGAAGACATCAATTTGATGTTGCTATGATAAAAACTTGGCTTAATAAACTTGAGCCAGTTTAAAGTTCACATAGGGGTAGTAAAACATTTTGAAAAGTACCTACCATAAGTATTGCATGTTTTACCTTCTTTCCTTGTGTATTTGCTGTGATGTAGGAGAGGTTAAGCTTTCAAAATAGATTTTTATTTATTTATTTAATCCCTTAAACTTGGCTTGGATTAGAAAACTATGACATAGCTGCTGATTAGATTTTACATCTGGATCATGACAGGATGCCAGTGACTTTCCCATTCTTAATATTAATGATGTCATCCCCAGGGAAACATGATCTATGGAAGTCCTATGCAGTAGCATCAAACTTGCTGTTTCCAAGAGCAAAGCTGTATCACACATCAGAATAACTGTTTCATTTTAGTTTGACCTTATTAACGAAATAAAAAGAAAAATCTTAATTAAAGCACCCACCTTCTTTCTTCGCCCATCCTTCCTCCTCTTCTTCATCTCAACGTAATCATCAGAAAGCTACTCTTGAGCAGAAACTGGACGAAACCAGGCAGCAGGTAGTAACAGACAGAACACGTTACACTGAGACTGTGACCCGGCTGGAAACACAGGTAAGTTAGTTATTTCACTACAAATTCCTGCTGTTTCCAGCCTTTTATGCCCTGTACCTCCTCCCCTCACTGCACTTGTGCTCTCAGCTAAAGCTGAGGCTGCATGTCGCATTCTTGAAAGGACTATTGATCAATGTCTTTGGTCACCTCCACTGCTGGAGAAGAGTCTAGAGGTTATGAAGTTAGAGATTTCATGTCTCTCTACCTTAAGAAACAAATAGCTGAAGGGGAAGCATTGCTGGGTTTGGTGGTGTAGTGAAAAGTAGCATGTATCAAGTAGGCAGTCTCTCTGAACTGTGTGGTTTTGTGGTTTTAATGTTCACCTTCCCCGACTGGGTCATCCCACATTCTGTATATTTGTTTTTTGTTTTTTTAATAACGTAGATGCCGATGGATAAGGAATTTAATGTATGGTTATATTTTAGAATAAACAACTGGAGCAAAAACTACAGATTGCAACAGAGGCATTGAAAAAGAGCAAAGAGGCAGCTGCTGAGCAGGATCTCAAGATCCAGAAGTTGGTGAGTATCATGCACAATGTTTCACTGACCAGCAGCAGATCAGTCTTCAGCATCTCCACAAACACTCCCTTCTCTGTGTGTTGTTCCATTACTCATGTGTTTTCTTGCTGTTTGCCTCCTAAACTCGTGTCTGTGTATGAGTGTGTGATGCTGCTGCCAAAGGAACAGCTTTGCTTCAGTTTGAGTGCATTCCTCATGGAATGGTATCCAATTCTTGTCAGAGCTTCAAAATACCATTTTATTAAGGTAGTGTTCTTTATTTCTCTTAAGCAAACTGATCTAGAAGATGAAAGTAGTAAACTACAGCAACAGCTTTTAAGTGAGAAACATCAGTACGATCAGGAAGTTATGGGGCTGGAGTCTCAAATTGCTGCTCTTCAAACAGCTTGGGAGTTTGATAAAACAGCTGCCCAGCACAGGATTGTAAGTACAGAAGGTGTTTGGTGGGCCACGGGAGTCTTCACAAAATGATTGTAGACCTTGTGTGTTATCTGAATGTTCTTATCCAGTGCTGCTAGAATTATAACAGAATATCTCATACTTTGAGAAACTAAATAGGAGCAAAGCATTTGATGTGTTTGTTTAAACAAAGCATTAAAATAATGGTGTTTAGCATTTAAGCTGTGTTTATTTTACAGAGCCAGCTGGAAAAGGAAAATGAAAATCTCAGTGGAAGTAGAGAAGAGTATGAGAGCTCTTTAAAAAACCAAGAGTCTGAATTGAACAAGCTGAAGGTAAGGCCTTAATTGGTGAGTGATGGTTAAATATGGAGCTGAGTTTGAGAAATGGCCAACAGCAAAGTGCATTACACCCTCAGCACTTAGTCACATTCAGGCTCCATGTACTTAGAGCTGTAAATCATCTCTGGTACTCGGTAGAAATGCATTTGAGGAGCATTACAAATGTCTGATCCTTTTCTGAAACAGAATGCTTGGGTCTGCCTAAATCAGGCAGAAATAATACATGAATACATTCCGGTATTGTCAGGCATGAAGAGCTTTTAAACCCCCTTAGCAGTGATGAATACAGCACAGTTCAACATCAGATTCCACTCAGCATTCAAAATAAAAGTTAAAATCATAAATTGGCCAGGTATTTACAGTCTGACTGTAATTTTAGATTGTTGAAAGTTGTTTGTTTTTTTTTCTGTAGCTACTTTTGGATGCGCAAGTCGAATAAAGACCAGTTATAGGAAGGAACTACTTTGTGACAGAGGCTTTTAGCTAAAGGATGCTTTAAGCGTTGGATATGTTTGACCTTTTACATCAGTTCTGGGCTACTCTTGTATGTGCAGATAGCAGCAGTGCAGTAAAACAAACCAGTAATTCTCATTTGGAGGTGTAATTTGTGGTGTGTCAGAACACCCATAAATTCTAGTACTACTGGGTTTGGGTTTAAAGATGAGACTGAATTGATTTTAGTTGTCTCGGGTAACCTCTGAATTACTTTTGGTTTGCAGAATGAATTGAGCAGCAGAGAGACTGCAAGCGTTGAAATTGCCATGGCACTGGAAGAAACACAAAAACAGAGAGAGGAATTACAACAGCGGGTTGGTTAATACATTTATCCTGTTGGTATCTGGGGGATCCCCACCTTGCACAGGACAGACTAGATCTGAACTTAATCATCCTAACAGTCAGGACCATCAGCCAGAATCCCATCTTCCACAGGCAAGGCACTGGTGGTGTTTTAGTAAACTTGAAACTTAAGGGTGTCTGTGCAAATACATGCACAAGAGCCTAATCAACTTAGGTGACTTCATGGCAGGAATGTAAAATGCTGCTGACATTTTACAGGACATTTGTCTTGTTTTGTTCTTCTTTTATTAAAAATAGTCATGGTGGTTAATGCTTAAGCTGGGAACTGCCAACTGAGCAAGTTTGACTGAATGGAGTCTGATCTTTTGACTTCTTTATTCTTCTGGGACTGCTGTAGATCCACTGTATATAAAAGCAGAGTGAGGGATGTCTGGTCTCGCTCAGTGGCTGTTTTACAGATGCCATCTGCTGGTCAGTCTGTCCTTGTGGCACAGAGCTGAGAGGAAGCGAAGTGTTTTAGCTCTTACAGCACATTGGCTTCAGTGCTTTTTCAATGAGCTCAGCATTGTAGAGGTTATGCCTTCTGCAGGTCTCTGGATAGATCATGGGCATCATGTTGTACTATCTGTAACACTGATGCTGCAAAAACCACTTTTTCAAGGTGTTGTGTTGCCTAGAGCAGAGCTCGGGCAGCCCCGACAGTTGTAGATACCAGCCACTGCCTTTGTCACTGATACAAGAATCCTTCTCCAGTCCTTCCCACAAAACAAGCCAGAAAGCTCTCAACCTCCAAGGTGTATTTAAATCCTGCAATGCCGTCTCCTAGTTCTGTATTTTTAATGACTTCTGTTTGTTTGTTTGCCTGCTTTGAAGGTTTCACATCTGGCTTCCTTAATAAAGGAAAAAGACCAGCTGATTGATGAAAAATGTGGTATGCTTCTAAAACAGAAAGAAGAACTAAACCAGCTCAGTCAAGGTTAGAGCAAACGAGCCTCCTGCATCGCAGACAGCTTGATCCAAGTACAGTCTATAGTTCTGGGCTTGCCTGGTAGACTGAATAATTCTACATTTCTCTTTCATATTTAATCTATTGCAGTTTTCCAAATCTTGTATCCTTCAGTAACAATTGGACAGTATCTTCATTGCATCCTTAAATGCAGTCACTTTTAAATCAGTCTTATGTTTACACACCACAGGATAAGAGATCTTGCTGTAGTTTGTGATTGTTTTGCACAAAACAAACAATGCAGATCAAAGCCTACTACTTCACTGCACCACTTTAAAAACTGTGCTTGCTTGAAAGATGATTTACATTCTTAAAGAGCAGCTGCAAGCTGATGTTCCACAGTCATGCTAAAAAATGAAGGGCAGTCATCTTCATTTGTTCCTCACCCCGCCGTGTTTCTCTTGTGTTGCTGTTATTTAGAAAGGGAACAAAGCCACTGCCTCTGGTTCTGCCATTTCGTGGGCTATAGGCCTCTGTTGGTAGCCACTTGTGCTCGCAGCTCAGCCCAAGTGTTGCTGTCCAGTCACAGCACAAGTCATGCAGACTTCGGGGGGGCGCTTCCAGAGCATGCCTAACGATGTTGAGCATTAAGATCACCCTGACTTTCAGGCAGGCCACTCCTTTGCATAAACACACGCGTGAGCTTGGGTGGCTGAAATTGCATCCTCTTTCTGCTTTTACAACAGGGCAAGGCAAAGGCAAGGCAAAAAGATCGGGATTAACTGTCACTGTAACTTGCTTCATTTGGGCCAAAATAATTAGAAACTCCTGTTTCATTCAGCAGACTGATACTAAGCAGGTCTCTCCTTTCTCAGATCATGAAGCTGTCTTGCTGCAGATGCATCAGTTACAGTCTGATGTAGAAGCGAGTAACAGCCGGGCGGTGGAGAGAGAGGAACTGGCAAGAAGGGAAATTGATGAACTGAAGCTGCAGATACAGGAGTTCCTGCTGGCCAGGGAACAGGAGAAAAATGTGAGTGCAGTTGCAAGTCTGATCTGTTCAGACTTCTCAGGATAATAAGCAGGGCAAGAGTCCCCCAGGTCTGTTGTGCCTGGTGATACCTGTGCAGAGCTGTTTGCTCTGACAGCTTGCACATGGCCTGAAACACCATCACTGGAGACCACCAGTATTTGTTCCCTGTCGTCTTAAAGAAAGCTGTGTTCTGACAGATCTGTGACTGGTTTGTGAAACACAACTCTTTATTTTATTTAACCTAAAATATCTGGAGAGAACTGTTGTGAAACTAGCGAGACAGAGACCCAGAAGTAATAAGCAGGCCAGTGAGGGATGTAGCCAACTACATTGCCACCAATGCTCCCTGGCTTAAAAAAGCAACCACCACACAAAAACAGCCACCAAAGAGGAGCCTGGTTTTCTCCCCAGGGAGTGTTCACAGGCTGCAAATGTCACAAGAGCTCTCCAGTTCAGTCTTGTCATTTTTATAGGTTTCAGAACTAGAGGAAACTACGACGGCTTTGAACAACCAGCAGTTCCATTCTCCAGAAGACCGTGTGGTGGAACAGAATGGAGAGGTAGCAGCTGCAGATGTTCTCCAGCTTCAGAAGGATAACAGAGAGCTGGAACAGCAAATTGCTGAGAAGAACAAGGTGAAGTGAAACAGCAGAAAGAGCTGTTAGTCTTTCCCCTTTTAATTAGGAAGCCAAACAATTGGTGCTGCCCATGCTGCAGCCTTAGAAGAACAGGCTGACCAAAATGGCAGATCCACTGCAGCCAGAGTTATAGGAATCCTTACTTATTTTGGAGGAAGGAGGCACCAAATTTTACCACTTACAGCTTTCCTGCAGAGCCTTTTTGTGTGAATTCAGTTCACTTCCCCAGTGCTGTCAGAGGAAAGCCCAAGAATCCTGTCACATGCCTGCTAGTAATGTGTGCAGCTAGAAAGGAAAGACATGCAGGTTGCTGCTTCAGAGCTGTCAATGTTGTTTAATGATTGTTCCAGGTATCTGTGGGTAAAAGTGTCCTGACAACACTGTATTGACACTACCCTTTGCTGTGCTTACAGATGATAAAGCAGCTCCAGCAAAGAATGACAGAACTCAAGAAGACCCTCCAGAAAGAGTTGGTAAGGATTATCTTTTTCAGTCTCTTCAGCTGGCACTTGCTGACAGTTACTTGCACTACCTCTTCCAAAGCATGACTGCTGCCTAGAGAGTAATGTTTTTTTCTAGGGATGTTGGCAGCTTCCTCGTGTTTTCAGGCAGATTGGTGAACCTTTAGATGAAGGAAGTACACTGTTCTGGATCATTTATTGAATGGATGGTGTGACAGGTAGCCTTCAGCACTCGACTCTTGCAGTGGAGAATTAATTTAGCTACAGAAGACCTGTGTTTGGTAATTTGGGGCATTTAAAACATTTCTGTAGAGTAAACAATGGCAGTTTGATTGTCACTCAGCTGCCATTCAGCTAAGTTTTACCGTGGGACTAGTATCTGGCCCAGCAAAAGCTCTCTTGTGGAGACAAGCCCTCTGCATTAGGTATCTCAGACCCAGACCCTCTCCCAGTGTCGAGCTGACACTCAGTCTACAACGCACTTCTCTTCTTTTTTAGAAAATAAGGCCTGACAGTGAGGTACCTGAAGTACGTGAAAAAGCAAATTCTGAAGTGCCTAATGCTTCTGTGACTGTCACAAACAACTCCGATTTAAATGACTCCAGGGAGATAAACTTTGAATACCTTAAACACGTTGTACTAAAATTCATGTCCTGCCGGGAATCTGAGGTAAAGCTGTACACTTACCTTCTCTTTCTAAGTCTCTCTGTCTAGAAACTGTCACCCCTTACCTGCTAGGGACACTCCCATGCCACTGCTGTACTTCTACCCTCAAAAAGGTGTTGACTGATTCAGCAGAGTGAAGCAAAATAGCGAACAGTGATGTTTGGAAGTACAGATTATTATGGACTAAATGAAAGAGGTTTTTTAAGAGGTAGTTCTATCTGGAAGTTAAAGATCTGAAGCTGAAATACATTCCCTCTGCACTACTCTAAAAAGCATATGGAATATCTGCATTGTGTGCCCCCTGTGAATATGAGCGCTATGGAGTTAATGTACTTAAGTCTGTATCCACAGTGGCATCATCCTTCCCTGCCTACATCCTGGTTTGAGCAACTTTTCAAAGTTTAAAAACCCTAGGATGCCACAGCAGCCAAGCTTTGTCCCTGTCCTGACAAACAGGGCTCCCCACTCATCATCTTTCCCCAAAATATGCAAACCAATGTTAAAGGCCAGAAAGCCAGGCAACCCAAACAAAGGAAATAAGAGACAGGCCATCCTGGTCTGTTGGGATGGGGGATAACGGAAGGCGGCGGCTGCTGCTGCTCTGCTCTTCGCAGCTCTGGCTAAAAAGAGTGTGACCAAACCTACAGAAAAACTGCTGCACTGCAGTCCTGAATGTAGAGCCAGAGAACATCATAAGCAACAAAATACTGTGGTTTCTTTCAGGCATTCCATCTCATTAAAGCTGTATCCGTGTTACTGAATTTTTCACAAGAGGAAGAGAACATGCTGAAAGAAACATTGGAGTACAAGGTGAGGGTTCTGTTCTACTCGTAGTCTCTAACAAGATGCCCAGCAAGAAGGAATGAAAATTCTTAGATGCTGGGAGATGGAGAGAAGTATCTTTTCCAAATGTTAGCTACAGTAACAAATGTAATTTACTAAAATGTTAGCTGATCACATCCATACGTGTTGGAAATTGTCCATTTCAGGGGGGGAAATGGCAACTTTCCAGTGCTTCAGAGGAGTGGCAGCACAGCCTTGCCCAGCAGACTTGGTCTGTGTAGGGGAGCTGGCAGCCCCTTGCTCCAGTACGATCAAAGGTTTAAAAGCAGGAAGCTGAAGTCTTGGTTTTGACATTGGGCTTAGACACCTAAATCTAATTTGTCCTTTCTGTCATATAAAACAAGATCTCCTGCATGCCCTTAGGTATGTGGTGGTTAGTGAAATCCATAAATGAGCTCTGCCTCATGCCTTTCATGTCCTGCTGCCATCTCTGCTCGCATGGGGAGCTGGACATGTTTGGTCTGTATGTGCAGCTGAGGGAGGGTTCCTCACCATCTTGTTCAGGGCACAGTTTAATAGTACACTGGCTAAAGGTACTGTGTTTGAATGACTGTAGATTGGTAATTATTTTAAAGGAAATATATTTAAGTGTAATCTTCCATCATCTGCAACTGTGGGAGACGGATGCCGATCCTTCCAGATTTGACTGGGTGAAACTTCACTTCTACACCTGAAACATGCTGTTTACAGTTCTTTCTATCAGTGATGGGGAGGTGCCAATGTACCCTAATCTTTTTCAAATCTTCATCTTCTAAAAGTGTGAACTGAGCGTAACGTGTATTGTGCTTTCCTGCCCTAGATGTCATGGTTTGGGTCAAAGCCATCTCCTAAAGGCAGTATCCGGCCGTCTATCTCGAGCCCAAGGACACTGTGGCCTTAAGGGAACCTGAAAATGGGCAGTCAGCATCTAGCCACTTTTTTCTGTGAAAAGAACGCTGAACACACTCATTCAGGTGTGTCTTAATCACTGTCATTGCAGTATTTTGTACAAGAACTTTTCACGCTGTTTACAAAACTAATACTGTGCAAGGAGAAATTTTCACTACAAACTGAAACACCTCGGGGTTGGATTCGGGGACCGTTGTCTCGATGGTCTCTTGATGGAAGTCAGCTCTTTGCGCTCCCCCGTCTGGTTTCCTTGGCACCAAAGGGAAGCGATGCCCTCAGGAGAACCGGTGCTGGCAGCCCGAGCTCCCAACACGCGCGTCTCTGGTGGCGCTGGTTCCAGCTTCTCTTGCGGAGTGCGAGAGGCGAGAGGGTCTGGGCACAGGAAAGCTTCCCTGTCTTGCTGTGGAAAGCAAGCAATGGAAACAGACAGTGTTGCCAGCACTGCCTTGGGTTTGTGACGGTTTGAAAACCTTTCAAAGAACAGGAGCAGGAGCTTTAACCAAAAAAAAAAATAGAAATCTGCCTTGCCTTGTTATACTGACATAACTAAGAGTTGCATTTTTTTCATATCACTGTGTAACTTAAGGTGCATATATCCTGGCCTTGCAGTCCTGAAGGCTGCATGTTGATGATGATTATTTAATTTGAGAGCACAACTTTAGAGTTGTCTGATTTTACTTTTCTTAAAGAAAAATAATATTTAAAATGGTCTTAATTATAGTACCTAATACTCAGTCGCCTTGAAAACTAATCTATTAGCCTGTACCTTAGGTTGTTAGTGGTGGGAAGAAGGGGGAGTAAAACAGATTTAAATTTTTAAAGCTAAATTCCAGGTATTGTAAATGCACACTGAGAATACCTTTTATTTAAGAAAATAAAAGAAATAATCTAGTGACAAAGGGTGGAGAATATTGGTACTAAACACTTTGATTTTTATTTTCTTCCAAGTCTGCTAGCAGCAAATGTTCATAATCGGTATCTGCCTCTTCGGTTGTGGTTTTCTGTACTTCAACTACTGATGCTGAAACACTGTTATGAACATGTAGTGGGCTGTGGACTGGCTCCCAGCTTTTTGGTTTTGAGAGCAAATTTCAACTCGTAATGAATAAATCTTGGTTCCAGCAGCTTACTTTCCTTCCACCTTAAGGGGACCGAGCTGGCACTTGCCTGAGAGCAGAAGCACAACTTTGCCTGTAGTTATTAACACCCCTGGGAACTCCAGATGACTTGTTAAAAATGGGATGTATTTTCAAAACACTACATCTGTACAGAATTTGATAAGCAAGCTGCAATTCTAGTACTTCTCTTACGGTGAGGTTTGTGTTACTAACAATACTTCTATTAAATGTATTCAAGAAAATTCCAGCTGTCCTCTAGTGGAGATGTGGCCACAGTTCAGACTTTTAACTGGATGACCGTGGTGGTGGCAGTCACCACACCTGAGCTGCTCCCACCCCCAGATGCAAGTGTCCTTCCAGGCAGGGTCAGTTGCTGCAGCTGCAGTTCTGTACCCGGGCTGGCCTGGCCCTGTCCCAGACACGGGTACTTGCACTCGCCTTACGGCAGGAGGGACACTCCTCACTTTAGAGCTGGGTTGTATTTTGTTTGAAGTTAAGAAAAGCAGCAGGATTTTTTTAGTACACTAAAGCTTGTCCAAAACCAAGTCTTTAGTGACCTGACCTGTGGCACTTAACAACAGCATAGAGAAGTTTAGGGGAAGAGTTACAACTCTGCTCAGATATGAAGAGACAATCAAAAAGTAGATTTATATCAATTATTTCTCTACTGCAACAAAGTGGGGGCAGGATAACCCTGAGGGCTTAGGACGGTTTTACTCCCCAAGGTCTTTTTCTGCAGACTGTCCCTGTGCCCTGGCCTGTTTCCATGGGACCTGAGACAGGGGGACAGTCCACTCCTGCTGAAGGACTAATCGGTTTATGTTGATCCTGGCTTGAAAGGTCACGGCTGAACGGCAAGAAAAGCAGCACGGGCAGCCTGGAATAGAAAGTGACAAAATCTTAGATTATACATTCACTGACACAACTTCTACGCTCCCCAAGCTCATACAGGATCAACTTACCCTTAACTAGTTCTTAAGCGCTGAATTTTCTTTAGCTCTTGGAGCAAGAATGGTGTGTATACAGCTCCCGAAAGCTACTGCACTTTCTCTTAGATAAGAAGTGGTACATGTTATCCTTTCTATGGCCATCAGATTTCTTTCCTTCTACGCTGTAAATATGGACTGTATTATGAAACACTATGAAATTTGTGGTGCAATACATTTTGGATCAAAACTCTAATCTTGATTTCTTTCTCTTGATAGTTCTGGTTATCTCCACAGGGATGCTGTAGCTATTTTAAAATTGAGAGAGTTTTAAAGCATGAACCAAACCCCAGCCTTCTGCCTGGGGTAAGGAGGGTGTGTCAGCCAGGTAGTCAAGGTTCCATTTCTCCCAGGGAGCTGTGCTGGGACGGAGGCAGTGTTTCTGCCTCCCAGAATCATCCCTCCCCAAGGGCAGCTGCTGTTGCTGCGCCTTCAGCAGCCACTAAAAAGGACTGAATGGAGCAGGGTGTCCCTGAGCAGCTGCTGCGCTCGCAGTACGTGCCTCTGTACCCTGGGAAGGATCCTCACAGGCCGGTGAGCCTGACAGGCTCCTGGCACCTGCCAGCTGGGCAGCCCCAGGGTGCTGGCACTGGGGACAGCGATGGCTGGAACCGTGTCCTTCTGTCCAGACAAACCCTGGATAAGAGCTCTGTGTGCCCTGCCTCAAAGGAGGCAGCTTCTTTTGCTGTACTTCAGTCCTTCAGAAGGTGGGGACAGATTGGTACATAAATAATCAGCCCTGAGGTATTTTCTTGACTTTCGGGGATGGACAGGACTATAAAAGTCAAAGCATGGGTGACTGTCTGTTCTAGTCACTGCAGCTTAGAAGCTTTGACTGAAGAGCCCAGCTTCCTGCAGTCAGCACAGTTGGATTTGAGGACAAATTCTGTAAATAGCTGGAGTTCAGAGCATTCAGGCAAAGTGGACACAGAGCTTAGAACCAGTCCATTGCTGGCCTGCTTAGGAGTAAGTATCAGACTTAGGATCTAGCAAAAAATAAATTACTTAACTCATGTGATCCAAGAAGTTTATTGATGCAGCAGGCACTTCACATTGAAACCAACCCCCTAGTCCAACTAGTCCTTTGCCCACACGTACGAAACCGCCACTCTAGTAAACGTGTCCCGCCCATAAGCTGTGGGGATCTTGCACCTGCAAGGACATCGCGACCTCTGAAATCAGCAGCACACACAGGATCTCCTCTCACTGCGCTTCGACGCAGCAACAGCAGCTGAAAATCCCTGTTCACTGACAGCGACAGGAGGCAGGAATGCACCTTCTCTGCCGTTAAAGCGGGGAGCAGAGGGGCGCGGCTCCCGCCGCTGGTAGTCGGGATATGCAGGAATACCTTGACTTCCCCAGCACTAAGGTTGAAAGCATTCCACAAGGAGGTTTCCAGAGGATTTCAGTAGATTGCAATCTAAAGATGGACCAGTGTCATTTCAGCTAATTCCTTCTGAGTCCAAACCTGATCGTCGTCTTGGTTCAAGTTAACAGTCTTTTAAACAGTCTTTCTTGCTGTAAGAACTCTTACTATGGAGCCAAGTCCACCTACTGCTAACGCCTGCGGGAAGGGAAAAGGAGAGAGGTTACGCACTCACAGGGCCACGCACACCAGCCACCACGGCGTGCAAGAGGCACCTTAACGGGACAAACACTGCCTGGTAAATAACAGAATATTACAGCTCTTCACCAAAGGATGCGCTTCTCACGGCTTGGGCTGTTCCAGCTCCTTCTACGCCTTTTTTCGCTCTCAAATCTTTAAAATGGTTAATTTGGGAAAATCTGTTTTCTCTACACACGCAAACCTGAACCCAGATCCTCGCTTTTCTCATCTTGGAAAGTTGGTGCCTCAGTTCCCCTCTGTAAAAACAGATCAAAGTTGATCTTTGACTGAAATTACTGCGGCACATCTATAGTCATACTCTGCAACTGTACCACCTGGCACAAGAACCAAGGCAGACAACAAAACTGACTACAACAATGTAACCCTTTTACCACAGAATCCGAGGGAAAACTGCATTTCTCCAAAATTCCAATCATTTGGATCTAGAGGACTCCAGTCCCCCTCCCTTATCCCTCTACAGGAGAGGAGGATGGGCCCCTTCTCGTCTCCTTTGCATCCCTCGGTGTAAATGACATACCCTTCTGAAGTCTAGAAGCAGGAGGATGCGATTATGAAAAGACAGATATGAAAGCTGATTGCTTAAGATGAAGCGTGTTCGCTTTGCAGACAATAATTCAAACAGCCCATCAGGTGTTGCAGCGTGCGCAGCGAGAACAACGCTCGCCACACAAGCCACTCACCGTTGTTAGGGAACAGGCAAACGCAAAGCGCCCGCTCGGAGCAGAACCCGTGTGTGCCGCATGCACGCTGATGTTCCTGAGCTACCAGACCTGACATCCACAGGGGGAGGACAGCCCTTCTGCTGAGGACAGGCTGGTAGCACTGCCGAGCGGCTGACTCCTCTCGGAGCGAGCCACACATCTTACCGGTACTGCCACCCAGCAGCACCCAACCTGCCCAGCCTGCTCCAGACCCGCCTTGCTCCTTTCAAAACGGGACGAGCTGCTTTACGTGTGCCTACGTGCTCCAGGCACTGTCATCGTTCCAGACAGGGTGCTGTTGTGTAACGTTACACCCTGGGAGCACCCACCCACAGCTGCCTGAAAACAGTCTCCCATGGAAACAAGAGGGGGCAAAGAAAAAAAAAGGAAAAAAAAAAAGAAAAACATCGAGCACAGACATGTTCTTTACTGTCCTGAGGAATTCCCTCCTCCTGCCCTGTCAAGGTTCTGCAAAGCAGTGAAGGCTGCCAATAGACAGAGCCACTCCACACAGTTCTGTCTCTACCAGCAGTGGGCTGCACGGCAGCAGGACAAGAGCTGCAGCATTCCTGGGATCCCTTTCCTGGGAGGGGCCCTGGCAGCCAGACCCCTGCAGCTGGGGAAGGCTTCACGGGATTCCTGTGGGAGCAGAGGCTCCAGCAGCTGCTCCATCCTGTCCACTCTGCCTCGCAAAGGGCACTTCACAGAAACAGGAGAGGACCCCTCCAGGTGCTGGTGGAATCTTTAGAGATCTCAGAAGCCTGTTCCCTGCAAACCGACGGCAGTTGCTACATCCCGTAATACTCTGTGACACGCTGCTCAGCTGATGGAAACTGCCAGCCCCAGCACCCCTCGGACAAACACTCAGCTACAAAGGAACGCTGCCAGCTACACCCTTCACCACCCACACCGCCCCTCCCAGCTCCCTCTCCTCCATGGGGCCACTGCAGCCGCAGGACACGGAAGGCGCAGTGCGTCCTGCAGCGCTGCCCTGCCACAAGTCCCCCTGCTCCCCCGCATGAGGGTCAGCTCTGACACAAGCAAAGGCTTCACGAGTCCAAGCTCAAAGAGACCAAGGCCAAAAGGAAACACCAGTTATGGTGCTGCCTAGGGACGAGCCATTGACTGCTTCTCTCGCAGGGGCTCTGGCAAAAGCCCCGACAAGGCCCCTGCGGAGCACGGCTGAGCCAGGAGAGCGCCAGACACGTACCTTTTCATGCCACTGAAGTAATATTGCACTGCTATTTTCTGTTGGCTTTTCAAATCCTTTATAAATGTACTTCATTAACAAGTCAATGCCGTTCCTGTCTAAGGAATTCACCGCTTGTTCTATTTCACTGCTTTTAAAAGACGTGAGGACTTTAAGCATAGTTCCCTGGGCCTGCTCCTGCGGAGACAAGGAAAGGAGGATGACGTGAGAACCAGCAAGGCTGGAAACCACGCCGGGGCTCGTGCTGGACAACGCGCAGAGGAGCGGTGGCTGCGCAAAGGGCCGGCTTGTTTCTGTCACCGGGCGGGTGAGCATTTCCCGCCCCAGGTGTCCCGGGTGAGGAGGAAGGGGAGCGCACGCGGGGACCGCCCGCGCAGAACACCCGGTGAGCGACCGTACGGCTCGCTAACGGCACCGGGGAGCTGACGAGGCCTCTGGGGTAACGCTGCGTCACTTGGGAGCTCCCCGGCGCTGAGCCCGCGGCCCGGCCCCGGTACCTTCATCGCCGGGTTCTTGCTGTTGGCGGGGTGGCTCCGGATGGCAGCGTGGAAGGCTCGCAGCGCGTCCCCTGTGCGGCGAGGGGTCAAGGACTCAAACGCTCCGTCCGCGGCGCCGGCAACCGCGGAACGGCTCCGCGCGTCGTTACCGGGGCCGAATCGCGTCGTTATAACGGCACCGCCCCGCCGGGGGCCGCGCACGGAGCGGCGCGGTGGAGAAGCGCGAGGCGGCCGCTCCGCCCGCCCGGGGCCACCCCCGCGGGGAACCGGCCGCGAACGCGCGCCCGCCGGGGCTCGCCCGCCCCCGCCCGCCAAAGGATATTGTCTGAGCAGCGCCTCCACCTCCGGGCCCGCGTCGGGCCCGGCCGCCGCCGCCGCCTCCTCGGGCTCCTCCACGAACCGGTTCTCGTCGTACTGGTCGATGTCGAGGCGGCGGAAGCGGGAGGACAGGGTGCTCCGCGCCATGCCGCCCGCCGGGACCCACCGCGGCCGGAACCGGAGCCGGAACCCCCGCCCCCACAGGAACCGGAACCCGCCCCGCGCCCGCCCCCCACGCCGGGCCCCGGGGGAGGAGGCGGGAGACGGGCGGGGAGAGGCGTTGCTGGCGTTAGTGACCCGCCAGGGCGCCTGGCGAAGGTACGACTTTATTAAAAATACACCGTCTGTGAAAAAAATCAGAACAATCATTTTAATGTACAAATGCAGTCGCTGTAGCAGGTTGGGGGTTGTAACCGGCACCCTAAGAAAACAAAAACAGAAAAGAAAAGAAGGGGGCGGTGGGGGAACAGCCCTTCGGGCTTTATTTTTATCCACTTAAAACGCGCTGCGAGGACGGCCCGGTTCGGTTCAGGGCACCCCCCGCCCGAGGCGTTGCCAGCCCCGCGACTTTGCTGCTGAAATTTCATAAAACTCACCAAACAAAAAGCTGAACGAGGGGGCCCGAGCGGCTCCCCGGGTACCGCGACTGGCAGAAGGAACACGTTTCATCTAAACCCCGAGCGAGGCAGGAGCCACATGCAGTAGTATAAACTTCAAGGACATATTACAAATACTCTGAAATTAATCTAGGGAAGGGGTAAAAAGGAAACTCGCTACAGACACCATAATACACAATAAATTTAGATAATTTAAAAATAAAAAAGGCAAGAGGCAGCATTTCAGCAGCAAAGTGCTCAATAAAAAGTATATTGTAAAGGGACGGTACAAGGGAGGAGGGAGGCAGGGGGCGGAGGAGGGCTCAGAGGAAGTACGGCGTGGTTGTCCGCGGAGGGATTACACGTTCTGAGTCTGGAACTGCGCGGAATAACTTTGGTTCTCTGGTATTTACATCTTTAAAGACCATGATTGACGCAATATTTCCACAGCGGTAGCAGTAATTCGGAGCGGACCATACCGTTACCAATTTCTCATCAAACATGAATTTGTAGCCTTCATGAACTAGCTGGTGAGCCCTGCAGATCAGTTTCAAGTTGTTGATGTGAACAAACTGTAAAGGAAAAGAAGAAGGTGAGTGTTGCAGGAGCGGCCGCCGCGCGGCCCTGCCCACACGCCACCGGGACAGGGCTAAAGAGCAGCTTTTTCACCCACAATTGGGGTCTTTTTTTAGAGCTGGGCAGCGAGCAACAGCCGCAGGGTACAGGTGACGGCAGCTGTGCCCAGGTCTGTGCCGCCCCACACGGTGCCATCCGTCCTGGATGTGCCAGGGGAAGGCCAGAGACAACGTGAGGCAGGAGTGTTCCCAACACAGCCAGGGGCGGTCAGCGCCTGTTGGCCCCTGGAGCTCTGCTCACTGCTCCCCAGAGTAACAAGTTTCTGACCTTCCAGTATCCAATGAGGGCTACAAGAAAGCTGGGGAAGGACTGTGTACAAGGGCTTGTAGTGACAGGATGAGGGGTGATAGCTTCCAACTGGAAGAGGGTAAAGTTGGATTGGAAATTAGGAGTAAGTTCTTCACTCTGAGCTCTGGCCCATGTTGCCCCAGAAACTTGTGGAGGTGTTCAAGGCCAGGCTGGATGGGGCTTTGAGCAGCCTGGTCTAAAGGGGAGTGTCCCTGCCCATGGCAGGGGGTTGGAATGAGATTATTTTTAAGGTCCCTTCCGGCCCAAACCATTCTCTGAAGCTATGAAAATATTAAGTCAAGAATTGTTAAGAAAAACCCTTAGAAAAAGCATTCTACACAAGCTCTAGTGACACGAGTTGTTCTCACCTCGCCGTACCCTTTAAAGGCAAGTTTCAGTGTGACCACAGCTGGCAGTTCTATTTATGCTTTTTAAGGTCAAGTGGCTCGTTTTTTCCATGACTAACTGGCAGTGGCCTTACAAGGACAGTTCATCGCCACCTCACAGCGCCCTCGGTCCACTCGTCACCGCAGTAAATACCAAACTGAGCTGAGCAATTGCTCCCGTACCCGCAAGCGCTTTACGTGGCTCGCAACGGCACCGTTACCTCATTTGTCACCTTCGCGCCGAAGAGCCAGCCCGCGCCGCGCGGACTGATCGCCCACGTGTCGACGTCTTCTGGGTCAGACCAAACGAGGTCACAGAAGGCGCCTTTGTGGGGAATTTCCTGATTACGTTCAATGGTTCGAATTTGATCGAGTGTCTTGATGTCTGGAGAGAGGCCACCGTGCACACACAGGATCTGCTCATCTATCAGCTGCAGGAAAAAAGACAGGCGGGTGAAATACTGGACATTTTCACCCAGCCCGGGATGCTGCCAGCACGACCTCTGAAAGTCACCAACTCTTGCAGCCCCGTTTAGACAATCTCCTTGTGTTTGTGGTCAAGGTGGGGACACTTACAGCTGCTATTGTGAGCATGTCGAAGACTTTGGTGCAGTATCTCCAGGCGTTAGCGTTTCCATACTTGGTTTGGCACTCATCTGCCGAACAGAGAATTTGGGGGTTTCAGCTGATCGGGAGCTTGGAGAGCACAGGCAGGGGCAACCGCTCCGCGCACAACTCGGAACTCAGACGTACGATGAACGCCTGTCAGGAGCAGCAGGTGCCTCGGCCCCCTCCTGGGGCATTGAGGAGCTGCTGGTGAGCAACACTGGCTGGATGGTGCAGAGACAACGGGGCCTCGCACAACACAGCCAGCGATGCTGCTGCTGCGTCCCACAGCTGGGACCTGACCCTGGACCAGAGCGACCACGGGCTTAAATTAGCAGATCTCACACAGGAAAATTGAGACAGAAAGCGCAAACCCACCAGTGGAAGGCGTTTGCGCCACAAACAGCAGCCGTTTAAAGCTACGTGAACGTGGCAATGAACGTAACGGGCTTTTCTGAAGCAGCCCGTGAACATTGGTACTCGTGTTTGTTGACACATTCTCCAAAAGGGAAGTAGGTCACAGACATTGCTCTTTGGGGCTGCTGTTGAGATACTTCCCAGGATGTCCTTGTGTTTTATCAAAGCCTCACACGACAACCAAGACAGATCCAAGCAGTTTAATTCCCTCTGATTTCCAAATGGTATTCCTGCTGCTTATTTCTTGCCAGTGGCCCCTTCCCAGGTGCTCACCATTGGCAGGAAGTGATCCCACAGCAGACTCTGCATGTGACCCCAAGTTTTAGTTGCACCAGAACTCCAGAGGAATTACAGAAACACCATGAGTTTGGTGTGGAACTGTTTGTTACAAGATACCAAAGCACATT